>BGPR01028575.1:0-19878 GCA_013235015.1 Araneus ventricosus | reverse complement strand
TATTAGCAGACATTTTTAAAATTTTCTTTTAAAATTGTCTGTTAATAAGAGGATTTAAAATAAAGTGGCTGCACCAATTTACATGATGCAGCTATTTTTATCCGAAAGTTGTTTAAAAGAAATAACATTTTATTATGGAATTCACTTCAATTAAATACCTATATAGAGATAGTTTACTGTGACTAGAGTACTAAATCAAAATTTTTATTTTAACTGGTAATGAAATTTTAAATATTCAATTATTCAAAATTAAATGATGTCGATTGCATGATTTAAATATTAATACCTTTGCCTCTGTGACTCTAAACACAATATTCATTTTTTCAAAGCTGATAGGACCAAAGTAAAAATTAGAATTATTCAAAAATTAGAATTAAATAAAATGTCCATTAACTATTTTAAATAGGAAATTCAAGGAATCAGGGGAAGATTAAAATTATCGAAGCATTTGAATTTAAAAAGTTCGAATTAGCGAACTTCTGCTGTAATTTATAGAAATATAATCTTCAAAATTCATTAACAACAAATACGGACTATTCGTATGAGAGATCCACCACCACAACAAAAAAACCCCTCAAAGTTTAATTAAATCGGTATACATCTGATTCTTTTGTTGTCCTTGACCATCAATTAATCTGAAAAATTTCAAAAACTATAATAATATCCACTGATAAGAGGTCTCCACCGAATTAAAATTTCTCTCTTCAATTTTTCATGTATCAGCGAGTAATCGAAAGCAATCTACAGGTCTGCGGTGGCTTGGTGTAAAGACCTGGGGATCAGAGGGTTCAAGGTTCGAAACCCGATTCCACTAAATATTATTGTGTATGTTGGCCTGCTGCCCGATAAACTTGACATCAAGGGCCAAGTGTCCGTCTGCTGATGTTCTATTGAAGTATGCAAGAAAATTAAAACGAAAGTTACAATATAACTAAAATAAACCAAAATTCATCCTTTTTTGAAATTCTGTAATTTTTGATTTAGATGTATAGCTGAATAACTGAACTTCACTTAAAAAATTGGTTAAGTGTAACTTCCAAAAGTAATAATTTCATGTTACATTTCCAAATAAAATAACGTTAATCTTCTATTTTTCTGCACGTTTTTTCCTACGAACTCTACTACTGTTACTTTTAATACTATTTTTAAAATGTGAAATGAAGTTTATTACGAGTGTAAATGAAGGCATGTCTCTACTCAACATAAGTATACCGCTCATGAAACATACTGATGCGCCAGTAGCTTGTTTTTTATTTGCTGTCCACTCACTTTTGACGGATCAAAGTGAGGTCCAATTTCAAGTCCACTGTTCGGCATGTCGTCTGTAATTTTTGTCTGTCTGTAAATTTGTTTGCTACGCAATCACTACCAAACGTGTTTTCTTCAAATTTGACATGAATTTCCTTGTAGTCATTGAAAACGACATACGTATAAGGACTTTCATCCTTTGATTCCGTTTCGAAATTGCGACCATTTAAATGGTTTCAATATTTGGTGAGTTTGGCAGTATTAAATCATTCCAGACATTTTATTAAAGGGGAGACACTTAATTGTAATTCTGTTAATACTGATGAAAGCAGACATTTAATTGTATTTTTATGAATCCTGATAAAGCAGAGGCTTGTGTTAATAATTCGCATTCCCCCCAAAAAATGTCTAAGCATTTAAAAACTGAGATAAAGAGCAGATCTTAGGGTTTTCTTTTGGACGCCAGGAGTACTATTCATGGACTGCTAGTGTTAATCTGTACTGATCATCCACCCAAAACAACATTACACTCTAACATGGCAAAAAGTAATAGGAAATCCAAATATCACACATGCAACTCTGCAATAAACAAAGTGTATGGCCGTGTTCATTTAATAGGATGACATTTTCTTTAAGAACTTCCAAATGCATTTTTATTATCATTGTTTTACTAGATGAACATATGTAATAAATGATCGAATCTGAAACGTTTAAAGTAACATATATTTATTGAACATCTCTGCTCCTGTTATACATGTATCCAAAAAAAGTTTACATGTAAAAGCAGTGGCATAGATACAATTTTTGCCGTCCGAGGCGAACTTTCAGTATGGCTCCCTTCCTTTACAAGTTATATAAACCTCATAATAAAAAAAGAAAAGTCCAAGGAAAAAACAGATTCAACAGCACTATTCGTCGTTTGACGGGTTTGATCTTTGTAAAATCGTGCGTCCACCACCAAACTTTCTTTCAGATACTGGAAATTTATCCAAAACAGGCGAAAATGTGACTTACGAACAATAGATATTTTTTTTATGTTCACAATGACTGAACTAGTCCGCTGTTCTTCTAAGTTATAAAATTGTTTTCCTGCATGTCTGATTTTGCCGTCCCTTCCGAAATGCCCCCTATAGCAACGCCACTGCGTGAAAGACCTTACAGAGTGCACATTTCTCCTAAATCAAACTTTCTATTTAAAACATGTTTAATTAGGTAAAAAAGTGAAAATTTATATATTTTAAGAAAACTTCCTGAAATGATTCATTCAAATTTCCAAAACTATAAGTTTACAAGAAAAACAAATTCTTGAAAATAAGTAATAAAAATAAGATAGAAATATAATGCATATTGTTTAAAACACCAAAACCTCTATTATAAAACCATATATTTCTTCATAGAAAGAGAAGTATCCACGAGAAATAAAAGCAGTCAAAACATATTTGAAGTGTCTTTCGTAAGCAAAAAATTATGAATCATTCTACAGAAGAAAGGCCACAGATATGGATAAATAACATTTCTTTATGAAAGCTTATATGAGTAAGAAGCAAGAAAAAGTAAGCTTTACTTAACGTAACATGCATCTTTCAGCAATTTCTAACAGAAATATGAGAGAGCATCAGCGCCATCTCTCGGATTATTAAACAAGTCCAAGGATATTTTTTTCTTCTCTTTTCTTTGCCTATTTTGTCTCTTGCCTTAGACGCAAGCAATAAATATTATTCCTGTCTTTAGGTAGGCAGTCTGGTTTTTGCAGATAGTGCAGTCGGCGGAAAATAATCGTTGGAAAGGTTTTGGTGTTAATTATTCCCAGGATTAGACGATAGGAGAGAATGTTATAAAAGTGATACTATTTATAAGTTGTGATATTTTCTGCAAGCAAAATAAGGTTGGTTCATATAATAAATGTGAATATTTACATATATGAATAAAAAGCCAATTTTCCCTTGAAGGGTAGAGAAATGTTTTCTCATAAAAGCAGGTTTCTAAATATAGGACACTGAGCTAAATGGAAGAAAATAAAATAAATGAAACGAGTCAAGATTATATTTTCAATTTATCCTATTCGAACTGCACAAATAAATATTAGTCCAATAACCAAATTTCTATATCAGATTTTGAGAAATTTGAAAATATTAGAACTATCTGATAACGGAAAAACATGTTTTTGGAATTATGTCTCTGTATGTCTGTGAAAATGAATGAAATAATTTATTTCAATTATATTAACGGCCAATTTTGAAGCAACACAAGGGCTATTTTGGGACGGACCTTGTAATTTTGAACCGCGGTCAGATGACGAAGTAGACACCTGAGTTGGCAATCCCCTCTCCAAACTTCTGCACCACACCAGTGCGTTTTCATCCTCTATAGGACATAAAGTAATTTTTAACTTGCGCAGTTTTTACTAAAGAAAACATTCTGTAATTGATAATTGATATTCCCTTATACGCGGGACATGGATTGCCGTTGACTAACGGAATTTCTTCCATTCTATCTCAGAAGTAATTATTATTATTAATTTAAGTATTTTTAATTCTATGTTTGGTACAGTTTTTATTTGTGTTTTGTGTGCCGTTTGATGTGTAGTGTTGTTTGTGTGTGTTTTGTTTTTATACTGTGGGGTTTCAATCTTTGACTTATTTATATATCTGATTTTTACTTCTTTTTTCTGCTTTTATTTGTTTGTTTCTTTTTCAATACTTATATATTTTTTATATATTTTTACTGTCCCTTGCTTGCCCAAGCAGTAAATCAAGCAATTCTCTCCCCACCGAGGTGGGTCGAACCATGTTTATACTCCCAGTTCTCTTGTATTTAAAAGTACTGCCCCTGCTCGGGCAATGCCTGTATCATCTTATTGTACCCAATAAATCCCGTCCTCCACATGCTGGTGGGGTGGCTCTCTCCCCGCTGGTCCTCTACCGGCCTTACACCCTTCTTGGGTAGGCCAGGCCAGTGTGGGTATTTTTGCACCACATTAGTGGGAGGACGTTTGGCCCCGAAAGTGAGATGGAGCCACATGCTCGGCGGATCTTCAGTGAAATCGAGTTTCGAACCTGGAACCCACAGGTCCCGTATATAGAAATTAGTGAAAAATATCATCGCAATTAAACTTCGCAATATTGCATTAAACAGAGGACAAATTTCAGAAGAATTTTGACTTTCTGTGTACTTGAAACGTGTACTTTGCTATTCACGTTGAATGAAAATGTAATGCACGTTTTTAATCATTGCACATTTATCTACCAAACATAGCTATTCATGCCTAAGGAAAATGATATTAGAATTTTTAACTATTCCATGCTTATTGACATGTACGTGAAAATACTTTTCTATATTCAATTACTTTCGTAAATGTTATTGAGATTATAATAAAAATCAAACTATTAAAAATGGTAGAAATTAGTGAAAAATATCTTTGGAATTAAACTTCTCAATATTGCATTAAACAGAGGACAAATTTTAGAAGATTTTTGAAAGCGTACGTGGCTAATCACGTTGAATGAAAATGTAAAGCACACATTTTCATTCATTACGCATTTATCTGATAAAGCATTGCTACTGATGTCTAAGGAAAATGTTATTAGAATTTTTTAATTACTCCACGCTTATTCCCATGTACGTGAAAATATTTTTTTTAAATATTTAATTGCTTTCGTATACAGGGTTCTCACTTATATTCGTTGCATCCCCCTTAACTTCTAAACGGTGACAGCTTAGGCTATAAAGTCGTTGTCTAGGTATAGTAAAATGGCTATGCGATACTCGATGAGACAACTTACAACGCCAACTATCGGTAAATTTTGGAATTAGCGGTCCTATCTCGTAATTAATTTATTGTTCAAAAGATGATCTTTTCTCCTGTTGTCGCGAGTTGTTACGTCACAGTTTTGGAAAATCGCGACCAAACAAATGTTTGTTTTACACGTTTTGTTCTTAGCATTATTGCGCTCAAGGTGTCTTTTCGTACTAAATCGAAGACGCTCTACAAATTTGTTATTGATTTTTTTCCTCTTATCTTGTACCGTTTTTGAGATAGGGACTCTAACTCTGTTGTTTTCCGCCAGGTGGATCTGTAACTGATCTCACCGCGTATCGCTTGATCACTTTACTATACCTAGCCCCCCCCCTTCCGCCCCCCCCCCCCCCCCCCCCCCCCCCCCGGGGGGGGGTGTAACGGATAAGTGGGAACCATGCATATTATTGAGACTTTAATTAAAAATAAATGTTTTAAAAATTGTACAAACCGAAGAAAAATATTCTTGGAAATAAACTGACATCCTTAAAATGATTCTTTTGTAGAACCATCCATGTATACCATCCCGTTTTCAGAGAAAAAAAATACTTCTAGTTCAACATCTGTATGGTTAGCAACGAATAGCGGAGTTGGAAATTAGAATAAATAAAAAAATATTTAAAATAAAAAACTTATTACTAGACAACTAGCATTTAAAATACATAACAAGTAACATATAGAATTTCCAAATAATTATTTATACCCATTTACAAACTTTCATATCAATGTATGCAAGACATAAATAACGCCAACTAGCAAACAAAACTATTTGACAACAGAAAACTTGTTTAGAAAACTACTTAGCGATATGCCTCCAGTTCCTTGCCTTACTTTTTTCAGAGGTCGTTGCTTTAATAAAGAATTTATATATCTTACGGCACATGCACAGCAAAACACACTAGATGCGAAATAAAAGCACGAGCATGACAATGCACAAACTAGCAAACTCTTTCCTTATTTCTGAGAAATTTATGAAGGCAAACTAGCACTTTGCCTGAGGAAGAGAGAAGGAGTTTTCTTCATTCTTTTGCAAGCAAGGAAAACGTACATAGCGTGATTCGGAAGCTTAATCAAGTTTCTGACTCAGTGTCGCTATAAAGAAAACATAACTTGATTTTCATAAGTCTACATCTACTGCTTCGTGAATCGTGCTGAGAGAAATTAAAGTAAAACGAATAATGATCGATATGAAAAGAAGTTTTTCCCAAAGGGAAATGGAATTCTTATTTCACATTACTGGATGAAAAAATGAATGCTTCTGGTCTTTGTTAAGTTTGATAAGAAAAATTTGTGATCTTCGTATCTGCAATGAACCTGAGTAATTGTTTTCAGAATTTAAAGAAGAAGTAACAATTTATTTATAAAAAGGTAGGTGGCGTAGCGGGAATCTTTTTAGGTTTTGTTTCTGATGTATTGGCATGCAGGATTTTAAAAGGGATAGTTAAGAATTTGTAACTATATGACAAATAACTAGTTACTAAGTCCTATGTAACATTAGTTTTATAACCAAAGGTTGTAATCTGTTGCAGTTCCAAACAGATTCTCATTTGCTTTAAGTTTTGGTTTCTAAAAATTTTAATGCTATTTGCTTATTTAAATTATAGTCTACTTATAATTAGGTATAAATTTTTCGCCTAAAATAATTTCATATCAAATATTTAACGCAGAATTTTTTTTCTCAATTTCTTTTTTCATTTATCTCGCATAGTGTCTCTGCATTTCACATTTGTATGGAAAACTTGTATTAAGATATCATTCACATGCCGCTTAATCACGAATTATAGCTAGCTGCAATTTCGGGACCACTTTTGCAATTTATTTTTATTTGTACCAAATAAATATATCAAAATCTGAATATCTTGTTTGGGATTCGAACAAGGTTCTCATGAATTTTCAAAATCTAAAATTTTCGAGAAAATTCTGAGGTTTCCTTCGCTATCGATATATAGGATCTTAAATTTATACCAGGATAGCTGTATCTTAAAAGTAACTTTTCAATTACTAATAAATAATACTTAAAAGACTCACTTTTCAATTACTAATAAAGTCTGAAAGTTGCATATATATATGTAATATCAACTAATATGAAAAAAACATGCAATATCAACTAATATGAAAAAACATGTAATATCAACCAATATAAAAAAACATGTAATATCAACTAATATGAAAAAACATGTAATATCAACCAATATAAAAAAACATGTAATATCCACTAACATAAATAAAACCTCGCAAAAGAAGGTCATGGTTTTACACTTTTCCAATGAGGTTCGAGTATGTATGTTTATTTCTAAAGGAGTAGATGAATTTAAAATTTCTGCTAATAATTCACAGCTATTTCGACCGAGTTGTTATTTTTTTACATAAATACAAATTTTACCATTTAAAATACCAATCTTTCACTGATCATAAGTTTTCTTACGAATGAACTTTTAGAAAAACTAATAGAGTTAGATATTTAATACTGAAAACCACGTAATTACAATCGATTCAATATAGGTATTAGTTTGAAGCGTTTCTAATCCTTCGACGTAGTTGGGTAGAACTTGTTTCTAGAGAAGTGGAAGTCGTATATTCCTGAAACAGTGCCAGTTATGTTGATGCTCCTAATAGGATCGTCTATCACTTTAATAAACTCTGGAACAGTTCGATAACGAATGCCACAAAGCGATTCCTTCTTTCTGGAATCAAATCATAATCACAGGGACTCAAATCCGGGTATCTAACATAACACCACTCCATGCCCCTGCAATTTAGGTTGCCTTTAGGTTATTTAAGTAGTCTCGTGGACAAGAAATGGAAGGAAATTCACAGCACCCGAAGGGGCGACCTCTCTTAGACCTTGACAAATTCCCTACACTTCTGCCTAATTTTAAAACGCAACAAGTTTACAAATATTAACAGGAGCTTTTCAATTAGGAAGGATTGCTATTAAGCACTACATTATAATTTTTTTGGTAACACAGAGCATGTTGATAAGTAAAACCTTGGAAAAACACAAAATTACACAATTGCACATGAAAAATCTGGACAATAATAACAACTACGTTGAATGGAAAAACTGTAAGATGAGTAAAATAATCCGTACAAAATAAAAAATGAAAGGAATAAAATGAAAAAATAATATAATAATAAAAATAAAATAAAATATGTACTGTTGTATAGAATTTTAAACTAAAGAAATTTTTTTTTAATTATTTAAATTCTAGATATATTTTTTCGGCTTGGTTTTACTAAATTGTAATTTAAAAGTTATTCGTGTTTTTTGTTATTTAGCAAAAATCTAATGATAAGCCATTAATATTATTGTAATATTTTACTTGTTTCAAGAATTATTAGTTGTGCAACAATATATTTTTAACTAAATCTCTCTTCAGTCGAGACTTGGGTTTTCCTGGCGGAAAATATCTTTCTTGTAAGAACCAACGCTTCTAGAAGTTATTGACCCTAGAAAGGGGGAAATTTCCTGCAAACACCTGACACCAGACCCCTTGTTACTGCTCTGGGACCATCGTGTGGGGGCACATTGGAAAAATTATTTTCCTCCTGCTCTTTTCGTGACCTCTTGAACTGCAAATGGCTTTGCTTCTTGGAGTTTAGGTCTGTTTATGGTTTTAGGTCTGTCTCAGAGAGGCTTTGACTGTGAAGAAAAAAGGAGGGAAGCTGAGAAGCAGAGAAGAGGGTCCGGGCCGGCATCTTCGGTAGGGAAAGGCCGTGCCAATTGACACGCCTCTTGAACGAATATACTGTGACGCTGGGCTGACACAAGGAGCTTCCCCAAGACGTGCGTTTCGGCTGTGATATTTTGGGTGTTTGCAGATCAATTGCACCGGAATCTCTACCCAAAATTAAGGCTGATGTCTGCCCCGCTTCATTCCCCTTTGAACCGTCAAGATGTCGTATCCTTGTCTGCCCCGCTGGATTCCCCTTGGACCGTCGGGATGTCGGATCCTTGTAGTGCCTCGTCATGCCGCCATGGGTAGGCCGAACATGTCCCATAGCCTATAAATCTCCATTCCCAGGACAAAATTGGGACCAAAGTCTGGGACTGACTTCAGCTTCGGGCAACCAAATCTTTTCAGATAACTTTTTTGCATTAATTTTTCTTTATTGTACTGAAATAGGAACAATATACCAATTATAATTTAAGGGATGTCAGTTGATTACCAAAATTATTATTATGTAAAATAATTAGATCATGAAATATTATGTTGCTGTGTCGAAATTTTAATCTGATACATTATCATTAATACCCATATCCCTTTTATTGTCCAACACTTACTGAAGACATGTTGCTATGGATAATTTTAAAAGAATTGCTTGTGTGAAGTAAATAATAAACTAAGTAAATTGCAAGTATTACTGTTTGATATTAAATCAAGTAGGATTCTAGAATGTGCTTGAAGGAAGATAATAATATTCAATTAGTATATGGACTAAAATTTAATATGAGAATTAGACATAGTGAAATGAAATTTAAGTTAATTGGTTATTATTACAGTTTGATTGAAAATTAAAAGGTTTGCAATAATTTCCGAAACTCTTTTAATTGAAAACATAAGCGTTTTTAGAGTAGAACACATTATTAATTTAAATCTTAAGAAGTTGGAATATATGTGACAATTAGCTTGATGAAGTGTATAAAACCTACTTATAAATTATTAATGAGATTATTAAGTTATGAAATTAACATTTATGTATTGGTATATATATTAAATTACATTTGAATGTCTGTTTACTAATTGTTACATCATATGTATATTCTAAGATATTTAATATGAAAAAGGATTAGTGATAGGTATAAAATCTATAAATGAGTGTTATGTTAAGTTGTTAAGATAATTGTGTGTCAGTTTATGAATCACTATGATATTGTAATTGAGTGTGTTTTAATCGGGAAAACAATATTTATACATGCAGATATGTTCGTTAATTAGTGAAAAGACAATTAATATAATATTAGGAGGCAAAATATAAGAATAAGTTTGGTAAAGATTATAATTAATTGTTAAACTGTTAGTGGACACTATTTAAAATTTATTTTATGTAAGCTTAATTTCAATGAAGCAAACTTAATGTTGAGAATGCAGTGAAATTAATTTAATCTTGAATGTGATCGTGGTATCGAGATAAAACTCTTTAATAAACACTGGGTCGACCCAAAATATAGTATTATGCATGTTACATAAATCTGTTTTTTTTGTTATTATGATCCTTATTTTTATGTGTATTATGTCATTATTCATGTGAAGTAGTAATTCTGGTTTTCAATCAATAAGATTAGGATATGTGAATTGTATTGTAAAATGGTGGAGTTATTTGATTAAAATAAATGTCATTAGTTTAGATTAATTGGTCTCTGATTTTTCTTCATTACCTTAATGGCACTGTTGGAGGTAACTATTTGGAATGAACCTGCGTTAATATCAAAATATAACATCTAATTATATAACACAGCGCAGTGATTCCTTTTATATGGTTTGATTTGGAAATGATTATGGATATTGTTTCAGGGGTAAATTATAAACTTAAATTACATTAAGGTTCACTCATCATATGATATGACAGTTTAAGTATTAATGTTTAAGTATAGTACAAAATTAAATGCTAGATTGTGACTAGAGATGATTTAGTTATTTATATGATCAAATGCTATTAAACTTGCCTTGCACATGCAAATATGGTTTAAGATCTAAGATGCTATGAATTTAAAGATAAGCGAGTTTAATAAAAGGAGTATTGTTTTTTACAGATAACTAGATACTTAATTTACTAAAATACTAAAAGGTGTAAATTACATTAGAGATATCTAAATTACTAAAAGGTATAATTAGTGGTGTTAGATTGCAAATATTGCATCAACATCATTTTTCGGTTTTGTCAGTATTTTTAATTAATTTAATTCTTCGCCACTAAAGTTTCTTTCTTTTCTTGTGGCAACTTTGGGAAATTTTGAAATGCAAACCATAATTTTTAGCCGTTTCATTTAATTTCTAAATTTTACTTATTTATTTACTTTGTTTTCGATTTAATTATTATTTGTCTTAACTTTGCTGTTACATTGTTTCAACTTTATTAATTTTTAAATTCAAATTTTGGCACTGGATTATTTCTTCGCCATCTTGGCTCGGTGGTTTTGGCGTTCTGAGGTTTTAGGTCTGTATCTGGAATCGTTTTCCGTTACATTTTGAATTCTTTTGTGATGTGCTAAGGGAGTGGTTAGGTTGTTCCAGCTGAGGGCTCCTAGGCCGGTTCCTGGGGTCTGTCTTGTCTTGCCTCTGCTTTAATTTTCCGTTAATTTTTTGTATTGAGTCTGAGCTGAAGATGTTTTTTTGTTCTTGATTAGGATTCCTAAAAGATGCAGTTTGAAAACACAGGATGAAATGGTCTAAAAACGAGATGAAGTTTTTCTCACAACACTATTCCGGAAACAATCTGTGAATTATGTGTGTGTGAAAGAAGCAGTTCTTTTTCTTCATTTTAAAATGATCCTGCCATGTGGTGGCATGAACGCTGGTTTTCATCAATGTTAGCAGAGTATAAATATCATCACCTTTACAAGATCTGCAATATGAGAATACCTTCAGTCATTTTTCTTCTTCATCGTAATAATGTGTACCTTAATTACGGAGATCATGATCATCTTTTAAGCTTCAATTTCTGCTGAACGTCTTTTTCCCATCTTCAGTTTTTCCGATTTTTGAGTGAGTGATACAAGTCTAGAAAAAGGCCAAAGAAAATGCTAAAGTGTGCAAGTAGCATACTTCAAATATCATTGTCGAGTGAATACAAGGCAAATCCAATTGTAAAATAATGTTCATCAATTCAAGAAGTGTTTGTTATATGGCACAGAACAATGATCATTACATCTCTATCAAATTTAGGTTTTTTTTTTTTTTTCTTTGTGTTCAAAAATATAATTCTCAAGCCTGCAGTGCTAATGTGTAGCTACAATTTTTATTTTTTTTGTTTGATAAATGTTCATTCCTGTGCATCAATTTTTATGCCTATATCTAAATTTTTGTGGCAGTAATTAATTTCAATATTAATAATTGTTAAATAAAAGATTATTTAAATTTTAATAAAATTGTTTTTGTTTAATTATTTTTTAGCATTGTACTACCACTATATGCAAATTGACTTTTAATTAAGTAGCTAGGGCTTTCAGGTCAGTAAAGGTAGGTGAATTATTTCAATATAGCTTGAAATGCTTATTATTGTGTTTTATGATTTAGTACCCAGAATTAATTAATTGTTCAATATATATTTTAAATTATACCTTATTTTGGGCATCTACCTTACTTTAACGATTTAATAAATATCCTAGCTACCCCATCCAAAATATTTTAGTGCCGCCCAATATTTGACGCCCCAACTATTTGTAACAAGTGGAAAATTTAAAAGTTTATAATTTTGTGAGAATTTTAAAGTTTATAAATTGTATTAATTTTAAAGTTTATAAATTGTATTAATTTTAAAAATTTCTATATTTGTACATCTGATTATAATATCATAAAAAGAGAAAGTAGACCTAAATCATAAACCTTTTACGACAGTACACAAAAACAGAGAAATGGGCAGCACAGAGCTTTAAAAAGTTCTATTTTGAAGAATTAGTTAATGGAACTCTATTTGAAGAAGATGAGACACGGTGGATCTTCGTAGAAAGTCCTGAAAAACAAGTAAAGCAGTTCTGAATTCATAAGGGGATGGTGGGCTGAAGAGGAGGCGAAGTTGAATGCTGAACTGGTGAAACGAGAGCTTCCATGTCGAAAGACAAAAGATGGTGAGATGAGGAAGAGATGAAGATACAGGATAAACAGTGGAAGTTCGGCTGATTTTAAATTCCCTGATCGCAGGAGGAAGAGGATTCTCGGTTACATAAGTTGCTATTTGTGAAAATGCTGGCCGAGATTTTGGGACTGGGTCGAAAGCATTGCACTCTACAGAGAGAAGACTAATGAAGGAAGAGAAAAACAATTAATTGGAGTTAGGACGGAACAGATTGGTTTCACTTTGGAGAAGGTAGAGAAAAATCCCGGGTACAGCAACACCCAGCCCCACAGTACTAAAACATCAGTTACTTATTGCTGCCGTACTATTACACAACTTTTTAAAGTTATGGGTCGCTCCATCCGAACCATCAACAGAACTGATACTAATAAGATATTCTATGGCTCTACATTACTTGAAATAAGCTGTACACAAAGTTGGTGACTGCGTCGAAGTATTACAAATACTTAAAGCTAATACATATGATGCATCGACTGTAGTTCTATGGGTTACAATGCTAAATTCCGAACCCTCATACTTGCTTCAATTCGAATTTGAATAAATAAAATGAACCATTCAATATTACGTTTTCATTTTATATGAAATAAGTAAGTCATGTTTCATTTACTAAACTTTCAGAATTAAGGAGATAATGTGTTATAAATCCTTCTGTTTTCACTTGAAAACATTATAACATACTAGTTTTTAAGCATATTTGAACTATCATCTATCTAACTGTTCGCTCTTGGAACCAAATTTAACTATAAAATAATTTTTCTATAGTCCACAACCTTATATCTAGGCAAGTTAGTTAAAACTCAGGGTTCATTATTGTCTATATAAAACATTATAATATTTTGCTTCCATTATTACGTGTAAAAAGCAGAATTCCCCACATTTACTTCTTTGATCAATCACAAGTTCATACTGTCAAAAAAAAAGGTTCGTGATATATCATTTCGCAGAGTTAGAGTCCTGAGTATAATATGAATGTTTCTAATATATTAACAAGCTACAAAAGTAGCTGATATATTTTGAGACTATTTACTAATAAATTTCACTAATAGCCGATATTCTTTTTGTTGAAACTCCATCCTTAATATAGAATGTCTTCAGTTTCATGGAGGTCTTGCTACTTTCCTCAGACGCGTAGAAACAAGTATACTATTCAAGTTATAACAAGTATATTGATTCAGCAGTTACTTGTTCTGGCAAATTGATTTGTGAATGACTTAAGATTCTGTGAAAGTTCCTTTACATGCAGAAAACAGAGTAAAAAAAAATTATCATCTTTTTAAAGACATTTGCGAACCGTGTGAGATAATTACTTTGCTAAGTACAATAAAAAGTATTCATAATGATATTGTAGGGACCTAGAAAAACATTATTATAGACGGGTTATTGTTGTATAAGTTCGAAGAACAATAATAAACTAACTAATACTGATATAATAATACACTAACTAATATTCTACCTAATACGTCTATTGAATAATCTTGGAAATACTCGCTGATATGAAATTATCTATACTTACAAGATGCGATGTTTGCTTGTGTTTGTGTGTATGTGTGTGTGTGCGATGTCCAGACGAATCTATCGCACTTACAGCCATGAAGTGTCGCACACAGTTAGTCATACTGGTGACTCAATGCACCTCGAAGCCAGAATTTTAAAATTTAATCTAGAAAATTATTTATTTAATGCTTTGTGTTGTTTGGGGTCATTTTTTGGCACGTTATAAATGCACCATCGGACAGAACAAACCATTTTCGTTCTAATGAAGTTTGTTTTGAATTTCCAACATAATTTACTGAATTTTGAGAAATTTTTAAATAATAGTCACTTTTCATTTATATTTTAACTTTTAATTCTTATTTTCTTGCATCCAACCTTCCAATAACGCTACCATTTTCAATTTTTTTTAGGAATTAACCGGAATATTTATCCCTGTTTTAAAATAAGAATGGTTAAGATATCTTTTTCTCCGTTTTTCTATGATTTTATTTTATTGATCAGTTCAAAACATTTTCTTTCGCATATCCGAATCGACGAAGCTTTCGTCCGATCCAAGGTTACTCTCAGTTCCCAGAATACATTTCTAATATCCAATTGGCTGTCGGTACCAAGCGAAAATCATGTCATACTCTCGATCATTTTATTGCGTCAATTAATCTTAATTACTTCATTTTACTGATCCAAGAATCATTTGATTTATTTGCTTTATACTTTTGATAGTAGCACATATATGCTGATATATTTATTTGAAAGAACAGTTATTCGTCTCGTTCACGTTCCTGCGTGTACTTTCACTAAAAATCCAGGGCGAAATCATTAATATATTTCAAATTTTGGGGCTTTTTTTATTTTGTTGAAGTCAATATACCACTGGCAAAGACATGCGCGTACTGCTAGTATTTTATAAACTAACTTTTTGGGGGGAATTCAAAGTGAAAAGTTCAGTTAACATTTTTACTAACAATAAAAGTATGCATAAAAGAAAGATGTAAGCATAATTTTATTTCATAATAATGGTAATGTTTTATGTAATGTCTTCAAATTCAAGTGCTTTACGCCGGGTCATTGAAGATTCAAGGTTTTTAACACACTGAATTTATGGAACAAGTGACCAATCCGAAGTGCAGCCTAGCTGGAGAGAGACAACCAACATCTATGCACATTCTAATTATCCTGCTGTATCGCATTTTTAAAGAATCAGTCATTCTGATTTCTTGTGCAGAGATATAGAGTGGTGTTGTTTTATTTCACGTTCTGGACCATGCGATTTTGTTTCCTAAAGGAAAAAATTCGGTATTGTACTGTAACAGATTTCTAAAGAGGTAAAATATTGTTATAGATCGATAAAAAGTGATTATCGCTATAAGCAGGTTCAAAATACATTGAGAAATTAGAAATTCCACCGGAACCAAAGAAAATATCGTTGTAGGTAGTTTTATCGTTATAGTAAGTATTATTATACTCAGGTTTTATTATATTAAGTTGTGGGCCGCAGAAATTAACCGTTCTCGAGACACTATTTGAATAAAGAACATCACTTTAGAGCGGGAAATCTATTCATTGTGCCATCTGATGATACTTCTTGGCACCTCATTCCAAACTTTATGTTACCAGTTACAAATAAATACTAAAATTTTTTGTTCCATTTATCTTTGAGCCCCTAATCTTACCAATCGACGTCAGTAAGTTAAAATACTATGGGTTTGGTTTTCATTAATAGTACAGCGTGCTTGAAGCAATTCGAAAACGCTTCTTTCGATTGGATAAGAATAGCCAGAATTGGTTTAGATTTGCGTATTTAGATAATACCAACATACCTGATAAAACAGAGATTTGTCGGAGGTAAAAGAAAATGCTTTCTATATTTGTCGGAATACCTAGGTCTCTATCCATCGCCCGTGGAGTTATCCATTCTAAATTTACTTTTTTTAGTAATAAATATTGTCATTACACATAAAGTTACAAAATGGAAAGAATCAATAAAAATATTTACAGTATTATTAATATTTCCCATTGATTAGCTCAACAGTAAGCGGCGACCCTAATTATTTACTGATATAATATTTGTATGAATCCGTAAACAGATGAAAAAACATGTTGGTAAAATTATTATTAATAATAATAATCCACCTGGAGGGAACCGACCAGATAAGGTTTACGGTTATACAAAACCCTCTCAGAGTAAAGATTAAATACAAAAGAAAGAAAATAAAATTAAAACAACAATAATAATAAATACAAAAAGTAAACTGAAACAGTCTGCAATGAAAGTCTTAATTGCTGTTGAATGCCAGAAAATTCTCTCTTAATCCATGCTGATATCATGCCTTCGTTCAGGAAGGATCTTCATAATATTTATGAGTCGTGCGAAGGGTCTTTTGTCTTGGGCAATATTTTCACACCACGTCGAAAGGTTTTCAGCACTGGGCTTCGTGAAATGAAAGAGTTTTGGCACTGGGTAGACTGTTGCGTAGTGGTTTGGATTACCTTTAGCACCGCAAACGCGTCGATCGTGTGAGCATAAACCGAACCTGTGAAGATAAGTCACGAACAGTCCATGTCCTGTGATGAAATGGTTGGTTCGTGAGTTGAATGAGGCTCGATTAATATTGACTTGAGGTATGAAAAGTAAAGTTCGCCATCCAGTTGGTACAAATCTATAATACCTGTAAAAAATGTTTAATGTTATGTTATGAAATGATAGAAGACATCTGGAAATGAATATTACAGTTTTAAAATGCGGCCAAACATCATCTGAGAAGGCCTACAACTCTCTGTGCTTCCTAATGTGATGAGGCGTAATCCACTAGTATATGTAACAAACACTTGGAAGCATATGCAAGGCTGATCTTTCTAGAACTTCAGAACTGAACCTTTAATATCAATTCAAGAAGTCAAGGCTTTTCTATTGGTCCCACAATGTAGAAATGGTTTCATACAGGAGGATTCAAGACCAATTAAAGGAAGGGTCAGGCATACGAAAGAAAGTCAACCGCACATGGTGTCGCCAAAGCAAAGAGCGACAACTACAGGATCTGTTTGACAGTAAATTATGTAAAAGAAAAAACACACACTATATAAAGTGTGCAACACTGGTTTAACCCGGGTGGACGCGCGCTCCGAAGAGTAACGCGAAGTCGAGCAAGGAGGTGTGCGACAAACCAATTCGTAATTTAGCTATTTAAGCAAAACTAGCAACATTTTTATGCTATATCTGTTCCAAATGATTCATGCAAACAGTTCTAATTAAACAAGAACGAATTTTTAGGCGAAAAATTTAGTAAACATATTTGTAAAATATTAGTATTATTCGTTATACAATTTGGATAGAGAAAAATATTACTTCCAATTTTCTTAGGAACACAGGAAACCATTTTTTTTAGAAATCCAGATAAGAAATCTGCGTGGTTTTATCTTCAGATGCAACAAATTTAGGGAGCAATATACTTTTACTTTTCAGAATAGCCTCTACGATTTTAAACTTTTCCTCCAATAGTTTTTGTGAAAGCGGATAAGACTTTGACATACTACAATAACATAACGCCCAAAATAACATAACTTTTGCATGAGTCTCTTGACATTTTAATTACACTATTATCTAGTGTAAAAGTCTTGTACCGGTAAAAATATTCATTTGATAAATATAGATAGTTCTTCAGTCCACCTGTTTCCGCACTAAAACTTAAATAGCGTGACAACTGTATTTTCCTGTCCCTAATACGATCGCTCAAATAAACAAAGAAAGAGAGTGTTTCACACTCCTTATCGTAAATTCGAATTAAAAAAATGAAATAATTTTTCTTGAAACACGTTCCCTGTGTTTAATGTGACCTTAAAATCAGGTAGCATGGATTAGACTCATTTCGAATAAAGGGAAATCTGTATTTTTCACATTTTACGTGGCGTGGGGTGGGGTGTCGGACACCCCTTGCGCATTCTCGCGAGTCAAACGAATACAAATTTAATATAGCACAGCAACACATTTGAATGAATAACAACAGACGAAGCGCTTATAGCTGCGGACAGCAAGTCCTTTGAACATTTATTTTAAGTATACCAAAGATTTTTTTCTGTGTTGATACTGTGTCCTACTTACCATTGTATCTATCATGCTGCTTACGAATTGTGATGTTGTTGTGGATGCAACCATGTTGTTCGGCTATTGAGAATTCGCATTAAAATAAATCTGTGTTGTATACGTTAGCTGGTGTAAAATTTTTTTCTTAATGCGCTGGCAAAGAACCCCCCCCCCGCAGGGTTTGTTCTTTACATTTTATACTCTCGTTCTATTTAAAAATGTCTAACCTACCGTAAAATTTAAATAAGGACTTTTGAATCAGCCTGCACATTATAATTCAACTCAAGTTCCTCAGACATACTGAATGAGGAGTCAAGACGTTACAACTTCCTTCATGTCGAAAAGGCTTCGAAAAAAACAATTTTAAAAAGAAATAACCTGTAAGTTCCAAAGCAAAAGCTGTTAATTTAACCATTAATGTCCCGAAGCCATTTTAAAATATCCCGCGATTTTTATAATAAGTATTAAAATATTAAAAGAATTTTTAATAAATAAAATTTGTTGTGTTGATATTAATTCATATCAATACAAAATTGTTGAATAATGACATTTGTAGGAGCCTTAATAGGACAAAGACCAGAACCAACTATACAATAACTAAAACCTATATAAACCTTTTGAAAACTTTTAATAATTATATCGTTCATTTGTTTCATAATTCCAGATTACACATGTGTCCAAAAATATATTAAAATTTAAGAAATTTTCGTGAAACATTTTTTCTTCATTGTAAAAGTTAATTGCTATTCCATGAAAATTTTTATTTGTAAATTATTCGAGACATTAACTTCAACATTAATTGCATTTCATTGAAAACTTTCAATTCTATTTTGTTAGCGAAATTGGTTAGAAACATTTCATTTATCAGCAACAACGATTTGTCTAGCTACATATTTTTAAAGAAAGTTATAATTGCTCTGAATATTTCCCATTTAAGGAAGAAATATCATTTATGGTTACTAATTTGCAAACTAATTTCAGAAATTTATACTAAGTTATTATATCTTAAAATGATAATGTCTGGCTCCAGAAAAAAGTTTCATTAAAAATGATGAAATTCTGGGCTTTATAACTTCATTCATCTTTCAGAATTTATATAATAGATATGCTAATAACCTGCTTTATTTTTATCGCTTTTTGTACAATTGTTAAGGGATTAAAATGGAAGAAATTAATCGCTTTCATACATGAAATCGAAGGATATAATAAAATTTATAAAGGGTATAATCAAGAAATTCTAGTCATATCAACTTATATTTCATTACTTAAACGGACTTTTCTTAAAATAAAAACCAATTTGTTCCAATATTTAATATACATCTATTGAACAAAATGAAACGAAAGCTGATTTCAGTTGAATGTTTTTAATACTTTTTTCCACAAAAATAGATTTGTCTTTCGTTTTCCTAAATCAGATAAAAAAATATTTATTTAGGTCTATAATCAAAATCCGCATACTAAAACT
>BGPR01028574.1:397-10621 GCA_013235015.1 Araneus ventricosus | reverse complement strand
AATAGCTGTAAGCAAATCCTTGTGTTAATTTATATATTGACTTATGTGTGATTCTTTTGATTGTAAGTTGCACAAAACGCTCTTCAAAAGTGTTTCATTTTTTTTTTTGAATTGGTAAGAGAGGTTTCCTCATCTTCCCCTCTCCGCCCAATCGGAAATCCCACGATTTTCATTCACATCGGAAGTCCCACGACACCGAATGGACTGCTTTATGTCTGTCTAAGCGAAAGAGTTATAAAATTGTGATTTGTGTCATTCATATTTTTTTATTTATGTCTACGATAAGAACTGATATTATCACACGTGAAAGCGCCGAGAATATTAAACATTTGGAGAAAGGTGTTAAAAATCAATGGAGATGCGAATGGCTAAAAATAGCTCAGAGAAGGGTGAAAAAGAATTTTAGAAGAACTAAATAATGAATTGCAGCCAAAATTTTAAAAATTTAAATGCACTAAAACAGAACAGTGGTCGCTGCCAAACTATTAAATCTATGTTTGAAAACATGACATGAAAAAATAAGCTTTTATGAAAAGAACTATTTGAATTAACTCATTCATGGCAGTTTAGAGGTTAAGGCATAGTTAATTTGTGATTATTCATAAAACTGATATTTATGCATGACTCTTTTTGTGCCTTTTTCTTTTATAATCCAAAATTTGATTTATATATTTTAGGTTTATTATATGTATTTCATAAAAATTATTGATATTATAAAACATTATTTATTAATTGTATCTATTTTAAGAAAGTGTGTAAAAAACATTGATTTTATGATGTTAAAAATAAGTATTTGTAATTGAAAAAATTCACATGGCGGTAAGAAAGACCATTTTTTCTCATAATTTATTTTTTTGGGTGATGAATAAATCATTCATTAATAAGTGTTTACTTATCTCTTCCTTAATGCATGTCTCTTATCACGTAAAAATGTAGCTACTCTCACTCTCGTGAATTTTCCTCTTTTCTGTATCTTTGCTGTTTTCACCCCTGATTTTTGTCTTCCTTTTTTGTCCTTTGTTTCTTGTATGTATCTTTTTGAATTTTTGTCTTTTCTTTCTTGTTTGTTTTGATATATATATATAAGAAATGACTGAGACAAATCCAGCAATGGAAAATTAATTTTTCCAATTCCAATTTAAGAGGATTGTTATGAATGCCAGCACACAACATTTGTATCCAAAACAAATTGAGATAAACTTTCAAAGCAAATTGCGATAAACCAATTGCAAACCATTCACCGACACTTTTGTTGCTCATGTTCTGTCTTTGGAAATAGTGCATAATGCTAGGGTTCCTCATCTGCCCACTGAGCATGATACAGAGAATGATACATTGAAAATTTTTAACCTGTTACTTCCAATTATGTCTTATGTGAATGCATCAGCTCTCTAACTGTAAAACCATCTAGTGGTTTAATTTATTAATTCTGCTATCAATAAATTCTGGTTACGTGAAAAAAAAATACAATTTCATTTCCATCCTTCCTGTGGAAACAGCATAATTCTATCTTCATTTGTTTACTAATTATTGAAATTGATCTAGACTTCAGAATCACTTTGTATATCAGAAAGTGACAGGAAGAATAATACTTTTTTTTTTAAATTCATGACCATTTACATTGGAAACCCTTCTAATAATTAATTTAGTAATTATGCATCAAATCTGTTGCTTTAAAAATTTGTTTCATGAATTTTTTTTATGATAAAGTGGAAATCTCATTCTCCCTGACACATGTCAATCTAAAGAGGGATAAAAAAAATGATAAAGTGTGTGGAGATGTGTGGTGATAAATGCTTTCTCTTTTTCAGATGGCTTTTGAGAATGACCAGATGCAATGAAGAGACAAAGTGTTCATCACAATAGTTCACATCAGTTCACTAATTATGTACAAATAAAAAACTGTTAATAGGAGTTAAACTCTCAGTGATACCACTTCATCTAATGTTATAACAGAAGAAAATTGGAACTTTAATGATGGAATCTTCTATCAAGGTGAATGAAGCGCATTTCATTAAAGATCTTTGTGTTAAAGCATTTGCGACTGGCGAAAATGTGCAAATGCAGATTTGCAATGACGAGAAAATGTTCGTCTGTAATATATGTGATAAAACATTTTCTGAGAAAAGTAGTTTTGATTACCATTATCGAACCCATACAAATGAAAAACCCTATTCGTGCGATATATGCAGAAAAAGTTTTGCTCGAAAATTTTATTTAAAAGAGCATTTGCGAATTCATACCAATGAAAAACCTTATTCTTGTGAAATATGCTTAAAAGAATTTTCTCAAAAAAGTTCTTTAAATTCACATTTTCTTACTCATGCGAAAGAAAAACCCTATTCGTGCGATATATGCAGGAAAAGTTTTGTTCGAAATTCTTATTTAAAAGAACATTTGCGAATTCATACCAATGAAAAACCTTATTCTTGTGAAATATGCTGTAAAGAATTTTCTCATAAAAGTTATTTAAATTCACATTTTCGTACCCATAATAAAGAAAAATCCTATTCCTGTGAAATATGCAGTCAAACATTTTTTGTGAAAAGGGACTTAGTAAGGCATTTTCATACTCATACAAAACCCTATTCTTGTGACGTATGCAGTAAGAGTTTTTCTCGAAAAAATTATTTAAATCTCCATTATCTAATTCATAAAATTGGAAAACCTTATTCTTGTGATATATGTTGTAGGAAATTTTCTCAGAAAGGTAATTTAAATGAGCATTATCGAACTCATACAGGTGAAAAACCCTTCTCTTGTGAAATATGTGGTAAGGAATTTACTCAGAAATCGGCATTATATGGGCATTATCGAAATCATACAGGTGAGAAACCCTATTCCTGTGATATTTGTGGTAAAAAGTTCTCTCTGAAAACCCCTTTAAATGAGCACTATCGAACTCATACCAGTGAAAAACCTTATTCTTGTGATGTATGCAGTAAAACATTTTCTCAGAAAACTAATTTAAATAGACATTATCGAACTCATACCAATGAAAAGCCTTATGCTTGTGAATTATGCAGTAAAAGTTTTTCTAAGAAACTATATTTAAATAACCATTATCGAGTTCATACCAATGAAAACCATATTCTGTGAAATATGCAGTAAGTGAAAGATTTTTTTAGTAAAGTAATCTATATCAACATTTTAATGGAGTAAAGCTTTTGCTTTTTTTGATGTCTGGTAATACACTTTCTATAAAAAAGAGTTTAAATAGATATTATCGCATTCATTCAAGTTGAAAAGCACTTTGCCTCTGATGTATATATCAAAAAATGTTCTTATGTAGCATCTAATTTAGCATAATTGTTCTCTTACCAGTAACATATCTGATGTGTACTAGCATTGAGTAATGATTTTGTGCAAAAACTTGCATTAAAATTTTGTTATAAAGCTTGCATTATTCAGATATGTGGTGATTCTTATCTCAGTATTACATCCGAAAAGTTATGCTTAATTTTCAATACCTTGCAATGCTGTAATGAAAGTCGAATCAATTTCATTGATTCATCGAATCTTTAAATATAGTGCTTCTCTTACGTTAAAAAATGATATATAAAATTTATTTTGTTTTGATTATAGTAAAGTAAGACCTTCTTTTGCTATAATAAAATACAGTCTATTTTCTTTGCTCTGCCAGTTTTTTTTTTTTAATTTAATTTTTTGTTACTTCAACTAAATTTACTTTATTATTTTGATAAGTTTAAATTTTAGCTATGAACTTAAATCTATTTTTTCACTTAAAGCAGGATAATCCTCTCTGGAAATATATGACATTTGTTTATTTCTTATAGGTTAAACAATCACGTTATAATTAGATAAATAATGCGTAATAATTGTAAGTTCAATCTGAACAAACCATCTCTTGCACGATCAAAACGAAAATTATTCTTCATTCAATTTTACGATTTTAAAGAGCCAGCCTAATTCTTTTTTAACAATTGAATGTAAAGATCTAAACATTAATTTGATAAGATGAAAAACACACTGCCACAAAATTTAGTTTCAAGTATTGATACATTTCCTGTTCTCTTTTTTCCCCTTGTATTACTAATTCATTCTTTTGAAACAATTAATGCTTTCAGCTTACCAAAAAATAAATAATTTGACGTATTTAAGTCAGTTGGCTTAATTAATATAGAGTTTATAAAATGAGCGAATCATTCGGTCGCCGAATACAGGTAGTATTTAATACAACAAAAGCAATGTAAAAATAAAGAAACAATAATTTGAGCTCACCTTTTTAAAAGTACGAAAATGTAGGAGAATGAGATGAGTTCCTGTTTCTCTCGGATGACTAAGAACATACGTCTCAATTATTTGCCACTAAAGAAGCACCAGATATCAGGATTTCTCTAGCCCTGACCAGATAGTAGGCGCTGTCTAAAAAGGGTGATAGCTCATCCCCCACGAAACACATAACACCCCTTTTCTTTCGTGCCTTTAGCCGCCAAATTACATGATCTCTTTACCTCTCTTGTCAGGGCTTTAGGGGTTCAAAGAAGACAGAGTAGTAAAATGAGCTGCAAAAAGAAGAAGAAAAAATATGTCATTGTGCCCTGTCTAGCAAGAACCATATACTTTTTGCAAAGAGAGATTCTTCGGACATGCCTACGGGGGAAATAAAATGTCAACGCCATCAGTTTGTAATACTAACTATTTTGTTTAAGAAGATGCTCACTTTCAAGGCCCCCTCCCCCGGTAGTATATTGTCTCATTCTTACTTACAGGAAACGAAATACGCAGACTTCTCGACCATTTCCTTGCTATAGAGACAAGGGCACTCCTTTTTCTCTTTCATTTATGATAGCCGGGAAAGAGCGTTGTTGACTTGCGAATCAGTATTGTAAAAAAAAATTGGACAGCACTGATCCTCGTAGTAGATCAAGTATATTTCAAAGCACAAAGTAAATCCTAAGAATAGTATTATGAAATTTAAACGATACTTGATTTTAATTAAAATATGTTCGAGTACAATGCAATTGTAAATCAAATGAAAGAACAAAATTAAATTACCCTGAAAATGCCTGAAAAATATCTTGGGCCCCCAAAAGTTACAAAGGCAGTTGCCTACATTGCCTATTTGATAACCCGGCCTTGTATATAAGCAGTTTGGGGGCAACAAATGTTATGATAAACTGAAAAAACAAAACATTATTATGAAACTAAGATAACGAATCATTCAAGAATAATGGTTTCAGTAGTTTGATTATAAAAAAATACTAAATTATAAGTTACAATTGATTTCAGACAAAGCGGTTAATAATTTACAAAACTTTTGCTGTCAATCAATCTCAATATTCTTTATTTATAGGTTCGAACATTTTTTAAATTTTAAAACAACAGGATGTAAAACTACAAAAAGGTTATTAGAAAAAATTACGAAGAAAGGTTTCAGAAACTACCTTTACTTTTTTATTTACTGTTAATTCCTTCAAAATATCTCTAGCTATATTTATAATTGTAGTATAATGCATATAGTCCATGACTATAAATTTAAGATCAGCTAATTAAGCTTTCACTTGCAAAGTTTTAATAAACATAATTAAAAACATTATTTATTTCAATTTAAGGTTAATTTATTCTACTAAAATTAGCTTTTCTTCAGTGAGCAAACTACTCGTAATTTCTATAAAATACTCATCGTAAAAGACTTACTGGTACAGTAGAAAGAAATATGCAGTGCAGTAAATATAAATATCAAATGCATGTTTAATAAAAATAAATGATAATCAGATTTAAATCAACATTTTCAGATAAATTGTTTTATTTCAGACAATCAAAATTACTAGAAGAGACAATAGTCTTCTCGTTGTTCAAAAAAAAAAAAAAACTGCTTGGAAATTCAACTCAAACTGAATTCCCATTAATTATTATTATGTCCACGACATACAAATGGAAGTATATAATCTTATTTCGCATTTGAACATTTGAAAAAGTTTATTTTATTTTATCGTGGACATCCGCTAGTAATTTATATTTGCAAAACTTTCTTATATCTATTAAAACAAATCATGTTTCTGTAATGCAACAAAAACATGTTTTTTAAATAATTTGTTAAAAACAGTAGTTAATTCATTTTAATTTTAATAAATTCGATTACATTCTTTGGAGCACGCTAGTGCGGGGCGCTATTTGGAGCAATCGGTCCAATCGGCTTAAGGCCGGTCCTGGATATGTGTCTAAGATTAAGCAGCTTTTTCTTTTTGGTTGAACACCCTAGTGATGATTAAATATCAGAATGGCCATCTTTCTTTTCTCTTGATACTTTATTTTTAATCAATGATTGATGATACAGCTCTCTATTCTACGAAATTCGTCTTTAGTTTTAGGGTGAGGTGTGGCATCTGTGTCTCATTTTCAAATGCTTTGGCTGAAGAATTGCTTGCTGTTATAGAATAATATTTGAGGAATGGTGCATGAAAAATTTGATATTTAATTGCAATCTTTGTAGAATAGGCTCTCATATTCATAAGTATTTTGGTTTAAGGAAATAAGTTGGGGAACTAGTGGGAAAGCATTACTGTATAGCAGCATGTATAACTTTATTTCAGTGTTTGAATTTACTTCCTTATTTATTTAATTTTGCACTAAATATTTAAATCCATCTCCAATAAATTAACGAAAAGCTTTTACTGTATATAGTCTAACGCAACAACTAAAAACCCTTCTAAAGATATTCTTTTCAAAAGTGTCTTAGATAATTGTTAGTATTTGATGGTACTTTAAAGATTAAGTTTTGTTTAAAGAAGGACTTTATTGTATACTGTTGAAGGTTTCATTAAAATATCCAAGCTTATCCTATTTTAGTACATTTTTAATGAATTGCTGATTATTTTACCAATCCATTCTGCAGAAACTGCCTTTTATTTGTATGTTGAAATTATGCAGATTCGTATGTTGAAATTCGCATGTCAGGATGATGATACTTTTACAGTCATTGTCTTCATAAAAGAACAGTACAAATTTTACAGATGATGACTTATTTTTTGCACACAAGTATTAGTTCACCAAAATTCACCATGCAAATTCTTGGCTGCGAATCATATGCTCAAAACTACTATCTTATCTGTACTAAAAGAGAATCATTAACATAGATGCTACAAATCGAATTTGAAGTTCAAATAAATGTTGTAATTTGTGAACTTCTGAACTAACACGTGTAGACTCTGGTTTCTGATTTCCTTAATAATTGGTATTATTTTGTGGTTTCTCTTGCTTTATTATTGCATCACAAGCCAATGGAAAGGGAATTTTTCATGAAATTTTCATTCTTAACAATCGACATACAAAATACTTAGTGCATAAAAATATTTTAAATTTTTCTAATGATGTTTTTATAAATTTTATCGATATGAAGATATGCCAGTAACTGGAGTAACTTACTAGATTTAGATTTCCATTACACTAATTCTGATAAAATTATTTTGAAATAGGAGTCTTTGAAATATAAATTTGTGTTCGTACTATACGAGTGTTTTGGAATGTTTACAGAAGTTGTATCTTTAACACATTTTGATTTAATGATACTTTCTTTTAAATTGTTTGCTGTCATGATTGTAATCTTTTTTTAAAATTATGCTGGAATAAAATGTCACCTAAAAAACCTTATTTGATTGAACTCAAGTAATAAAGTTTTATCTTCTTAATTGATGTAGCGTTGTTTTATTTTACAGTGTCATTCTTATTTCAAGCAGTTAGTATTAGTTGTCTTTTTTATTCATAAAAAATGAAATCGATAACGTGGAAAATGTTAAAATTATTGAAAGTAAAAATTACTTTCTCGTATACAAAGAGAAAATACTGTAATCGTCAAAAAATTCGAACTCGAGATTTTGACGAATCTCCACGTTTTAGACCTAACTGAGTCCGAAAAACACAATTTTGGAATTATGTCTGTCTGTGAACACGTTAACTCGAAAACTATTAGAGCTACGGGGATGAAGTTTGGTATGTGGTCTTTAAACATAATATGTAGGTTTCTATCACATTTTGGACAAAATCCGTCTACAGGAAGTCTGTCTATCTGCGGTCATGCGAACACAATAACTCAAAAACTTGAATAGCTAGATGGATAAAATTTGGTACACAGTTTTATTGTCATGAATGTAGGTCCGTATAAAATTTTGGGGCAAGTCCTTCAACGGGCTGACTGTCTGTCTGTCTGTCAGTATAATCGCATACTTCTTCACTTTTGAAACGAATTCCATGCGCATGCGTACTGGTAGCAATGTCTGTGCACGCGGAAGGATTACGCCACTTTGTCCTTAAGACGGTAAGAGTGGGAAATCGGTTCGCATTTAATCGCTACGCATCTCTTTGAATTTGATTCTTTACGTAAATATTTTACAATCACTATAATCTACAATACCCTTCTGATAGTCATTGGATTCTGGGTTACAGTATGTTCGAATTTTTTTATTTACGCGGGGGGAAGGGAAACAGCACCTTTTTGGGAAAGTATACGGGAAAGTTTAGGGGAGACCACTCCCGCTGGTTATTTTGAAGAATAGATTAATTCGGTATATTATTATATTATATTACTACATCTTTATGATATCAGCTTCTCTCTAATCATAATCAATTAAAAACACTAAATCATGTATAGATTGATAGACTAATTTAATGCTACAATAAAGGCACAGAATGAAAAATTTTTTAAGGATATTAGAAACCCTCAGAACTATATAATGAACCAAAAGTGTAAATTCAATCACTATCTCTACTACTAATAATGGAGAATGTGTGTTGGTGCTCTACAGGGCAGACAGCTGGACCTAGAGGTACAAAATTTGGCACAAATATACTTTTGAAGGTGAAGATGTGCGCCTCGGAGCCCATTAAAAAAATTTTCTCCTAGAATTTGAATTAAAA
This sequence comes from Araneus ventricosus, assembly GCA_013235015.1. NCBI lineage: Eukaryota > Metazoa > Arthropoda > Arachnida > Araneae > Araneidae > Araneus > Araneus ventricosus. The sequence continues at coordinate 1,744 of BGPR01028574.1, read as the reverse complement.
ATTAAGCGATATTTTGGCGTTGTTCCTTAATAACTTCCGAAAATAGTACAGCATAAAAAATCATTTTTACATCATCTAAAAGGGCAAAGAATTACAATTTAAGTGATATGAATTAAGTTTTTGTACAATTTCTTCTCTAATTTTAATAAAAATTTATAAAATATTTTTACGCATAATTTACACTACTTTTCACTGTTGCAATGAAATTCAAACCATTTTAATTGTTTAAACAAATATTTATTTTCATATTTCTCTTGCATTGTTGAAAGAAAGGGCAATATTCTAATGAATTTCTCTTACTTTTTACTTTCTCGTATACGAAGTATACAAAGAGAAAGTATTGTAATCGTCAAAAAAATTCGAACTCGAGATTTTGACGAATCTCCACGTTTTAGACCTCCCTGAGTCCGAAAAACACAATTTTAGAATCATTTCTGTGTGTCTGTCTGTGAACAGGATAACTCGAAAACTATTAAAGCTACGGGGATGAAATTTTGTATGTGGTCTTTAAACATAATTTGTAGGTTTCTATCAAATTTTGGACAAAATCCGTCTACGGGAAGTCTGCTTGATTGTCTGTCCGCGGTCATACTGCATATTCAATTCCTTTTAACCCGATTCTCTTGCGCATGCGTACTGGTAGCAATCTGTTATTGTTGTAAATTTTATTTACAACAATAAATAATGTTTTCAAAGTTGAATTGTAATAATTTTTTTATTGTTGTAAATAAAATTCAAACCGATCTCATTATTTCAGCAAATCTTTTATTCATGTGCTTTGGCAATTGTTACGATTGTGGTAGTATAAATTGTTTTCTTGGGAATTCAATTCCAAAGCAGAATTTTCGCTTTAGTATTCATTGCATTGCCTATTTTATAGCGCCTGCTTCAAAGTAATATTTTTTTGAAACGTGGCAACAGGTATTTGATTTCAGGTTTGTTTGTTTCACTTTCTCGTATACAAAGAGAAAGTATTGTAATCGTCAAAAAAATTCGAACTCGAGATTTTGACGAATCTCCACTTAGAAAGTATATGAGAAAGTTTAGGGGAGACCACTCCCACTGGTTTGAAGTTATTTTTATACAATAACTTTTCAGTATTGTAATGAAATGTACACCATTTTCATTGTTTCTACAAATATTTAATCACCAGTTTTTCTTCCACTGTTGTCAGCTGAGAGATAATGATGCTGTTTATTAGGTAGATTCCTTATAGGAAGTGTACCTATTGCAATGGTTCTCATAACACGACTTCCGGAAAATTTCTGCAGATCTTCACCGATCATGACCCCTAGAACACAAAAACCACCCTTCGTTAAAAAGTTTATATATATATATATATATATA
>BGPR01028573.1:0-19878 GCA_013235015.1 Araneus ventricosus | reverse complement strand
TGTGGAAAAGCGACTCGGGTCAGGTTGGCGCAGTTGTTTTGTTTGTTTGTTTGTTGCCCGCTCCTAAAAATATTTGCTTATTTCTGGCTATATTTTATGGATAAAAATGGATGGTATGAATTTTTCTAATACTTTTATTGTTAAAGCATTACTTCTGAGCGTGGTGTATTGTTTTATTGTTCTCCTCCAACTTCGAAGAAGTTTCCTAAGCCCAACTGATTGACACATACAAGCAAAACTTAAAACATATCCATTTCATCACTTGCAAAATCCAATGAATATTTTACAAAACACAATTCAAATTTTGTATCCATTTATTTATAGAAATTTTAGAAACAAAAAACTGTGCGCCGTGCATGTACCTAGACTTATGATGTATGACTTCAAAATAGAAGAAAGTCAATTTTTGTTTTGCTTCTCATCTAGATTCCCATTATTATACCGACGTCGTAACCTTTTGAGTTACGCCTGTCAAGCGCAACTTTAGCATTTCATGAGCCGACATTTTACATAAACAGTAAAAACACGAGAAAGGCGAAGCGTTTCTATTTTGAATTTTTTTTCCAATATGAAAAAGCAGAGGGGAGTGAAAAAAAAAGGAAAAAATTGCCGCGAGATGTGCAATAAGCCATAAAAATCTTCCGCCATTTGGAAAGAGAGGTAGAATGGAAAAATGTCGATCCAGACGCCCGAAATGGGTGCAATATACAAACTGTTTTTCTGTTGCGTCCCATGGAAAAATGTTTCCATGTGTCGTACACCAGTGTTTTTTCCTCCCCGGCTGTAAAGCGTACTCAAATAAAGTGTCAAACTTCAACTGCGCTAGAGGATTGCACAGCCTCCGCAGAAAATCAAAGCAAATTCACGTATTTTGTTTGATATTTTTTGTACTCATTCCTCCTTCTATTTTTTTCCGAAAAAGCAGGGGAGGTTGTGTTTTTGCCTTATAAACGCCCAGTTATTTTTATTAATAGACTGGAGGACTTAAGGTATCCGAACACGTTGAAAAGTCGATTTTCGGCCAAAATTCCAATTATTTTATTTTTGATGTTTTGGATAGTTCATTCCTTTACCTTTCTAAAAAATATTTACTTTTACGGTAAGTTAATTAAAAGATGAGATATTAATTTTTTATAACAAATCGAAAACCGGAAGTGGGCGTTTAATTAACCGAAAGTTGTCATTTAAAGGGACAGAAACCTGTGAAAAATTCTTTTAAACTGCATTTTTTCAAGTTAATATGATGTTAGTATATTTTTAGGATTTTTTTTAAAGCTTAGATACTTAATTTAAGCGTGTGACAGAACTAAAATTTGATTTTTCTCAGAACTAGATTTTATGCATAATTTTCACACTACAATGATAATAACTCAAAATACTATCATTCGATTGTTCTGCAATTTTGTTAACAATTTCTTCAAATGTTTCTCTAGTGAATGTACTAGAGTAATGTATATTGTAACAATATTTATTTGAAAAATGACATAAAAATTTGCTGAAACTCTTATAATGATTGTTCGATTAGCTCTAACATTTTTATTTATCCAAAGAATGTTAAGATTCTAGTACAAGCACTAGTCCATAGTCTGTAGTTTATTTTAGTATTAGTTTTATTTGAATTACTACAAAAGATTGATTTCTAGCATGTTTGAAGTTTTTGAAAATTTTCGCTAAAAAACAGCACAAATTTAGGTTTTCTGAAAATTCATAATAATTTATTCTCAAAAATAATACTCTATTATTAATCTTTATAAAGTTCAAATCTAAAATACATATTATGTTGTTTCTATATAACACGTTCGGAGTTATTTTTAAAAAAATTGCTCCGAACGTGTTCGGATGCCTTATTACGCGATTATTTTGTATTAAACGAATTTCTGACACCTCAAGAGTAATTTATCCTTGAAATTTAAAAAAATATACACACATAAACAAGGATTATCATCTTTTGAACTTAGCATGAAGAACGTAAAAAATCGGTTTGGCCGTTTAAATTTTGTCGTCTTAGATATGTGAGATGCTGTAGATATATTCGTTGATTCAATCAATATACAAAACTTTTTAACGTAGGACTACGTTCCTCCCATTTGGGTCTCAGGAAGGATTTTGATTCACACGCCAGAACGCCACAAAAAAAGTTGTATGGGAGATCCTCTATATCTCGGTAACTACTTCTGTTAAAATCATAACTAATGTCTTATTTTAGAGATAAAGGGTAACAACAGAAGTTGAAAAAAAATTTGAAAATCGGAATTGTAGTTCAGCGACTACTGAGTAGCAAAGTTGGGCCACGAGTGAAATACGCAGGAGCGATCGTAGAGGAGTTATTCCACAACACATTCTCTATATGATAATGAAAATACTGCGTATGAGAATTGTCGATGGTCGAGCTCGTTTCGATGTGTCCGCAACATGAAAAATGTTGCTCGGAAAGAAATAAAGGATCCGGCATTCATTAACGAGTGTGTGGAGAAGAACTTTGCTTTCTTGAAATCATTGCCTAATTCACTGCCGCCATTTTTCCATACATTAGTATTTTAGAGAAACAAAAGAGAATTGAGAGTAACTTCGAGAAACAAAAGAGAATTGAGAGTAACAAAAACAAAACCCAGAATCTCCAAGAAACAAGAGTCATGCGAGTAAAGATGTCCTACGCCTTTAATATCAGCGGCTGTCTGAAAAAGACAACTTCCAGTCTTTTTTTTTAATTACTAGATGTTTCCCTTCTGTTTAATGTAATCCATAAGTTAATGCCTAAACTAAGAGTATGTGCTTTCTATTGTCTCTCATATCCCATACATAACTTGGGGATGAGATGGCTTCGTGGCAGAATCTAAGTTTCGGAACTAGAGAGTCCCAAGCAAGAGACCTGATTTTAAAAAAGACGCACCACAAGCCTTATGCATGAGTGTCAAACGTCCTCCTATTTGTGTGGTACGGAAATTTGGAGAGGCTCTGCCGTCCTTGGTGTCGTCGTTGTCATCTGACCATGGATCCAAATTGCGAGATCCGTCCCAAATCTGTCCGCATATAGCTCCAAAGTGGAGCGTTAATCTAACTAAAATTCCATACAGAGCTTTGTTCTGAAAATGGAAGTTTATAGGTTGCTAACAGTGCAAACTCCTCCTGGAATAATTCTATATCTTTATAGAGTGCTCTAGAGATGAATTGACAACCGAGCAACACATTTGTGTTTTCTAATATAACGACGAGCCGATTCCAGTTCTTTTTATTCTCAGAGCATTACATCGGTTTAAATGCCTCATCTGAGGTATTCCACTGAAGATCCGTCTGTACTGGGCCTGTTACACGTTAAACCATGCGTTGGGGGTCAAACGTCCTCTCGTTGGTGTGGTGCGAAAGATCGGAGATGGGGTGCCAGCTCAGGTGTCGTCCTCGTCATCCGACCGAGTTTTAAAATTGCGAGGTCCGTCCAAAATAGCCCTCGTGTTGCTTCAAAACGGGACGTTAATATAACTAAACTAAACTAAACTGAACTAGCCTCATCTGAGGTTGAAAGCACCTGAATTCAATCCTGGGTGGTTGAAAATGATTTGTTGATCCATTAGGTAGCTTTGAGTGGCTGCAAGCTGATGAATCCGGTGTGGAGCAAACACGATAGGGTGAGGGTTCTGAAAAGTATACAAGACATTATAAAATATGCTAATTGTTATAAAATGGCGTTGAGCATGTAAATCTGATACAATATAGGTCTTCTGGTAAATTTGAACCAGTCTTTAAGGGGATATACGACTCTGAAACCTTTAAAAAATGGGGGACACTGTCAAATTCGATACAACATATCTCTGAAATAATAAAATTCACAAACTCACTCTTTTTTATAGAAAAATATCTATTCTTTCTCTTATAGTATACACATTTTCAAACCTTTTTTGAGAGAGTAATAAATATGGGTATGATTTTTGGAGAAGAATGAGATAGTCACCTTGCGCGAATGATTACGGATAAAATATTTGTCTAAACGCAATATTTTGGGTATCTAAGTGGTTCAAACAGTCTGTTTAAGAAACTGAACCTCAATTTATTAACATTCAAATTTAATTTCTATTTTATATGCCAATTTAAAATAAAAATGTTAAAAATTGCTAAAATTTGAACTTTTCTAACCACCTCAAAAAAAACTTCTTTGGAGAAAATATGTACAAAAATGTGGTTCAATTTTTAGAACATAGCACAATACATATTCGGTATAAATTTTATGTAAAAATATTCCATAGTTCTTGAGATATCGTGCGAGCAATATCAAAAAACACATTTTGAGATATAGCGCTTTAAAGTTATGACCATAGGTATTCAATGTTTACGTTGAATAGCTGATACATTTTCCTTCATAAATTTCATAATTATGGGAATTTTTTAACGCGGGTTGTTTTAAATTGTGCAGAAAAGACAGGGGAATAATGTAGATTTTTTTCATAAAATCGAAAATTTTCGAGTTTAACAGTTGTATGTCCCCTTAAATAAAATTTGTAAGCAGAAATATAGCATTAATGGCAATTTATTTTTTCTTGTTGTGTAACTATACGAGAAAGTAAGAAATAACAAGAAATATCTTACCTTTACAAGAAATATCTGTGCGCCAGCAGCTTTATAATCATTGGCACTTCTTGATGAACTAACTGCTCGTACCACAATAATGGGGAATACTGGAGGATAATATGTCGTCGTATAATCGGATACAAATTGCTAGTTCCATGTTTTGAAAATCAGACATGAATTCCGTGGATAACATTTGGATTGTGATCGACAGAGCCATTTGCTTACAAGATAAACCACTCATCACAATCATGTAGTTTTGAGCAGATACCGAAACTGCACTCAGATTATCCTTTCCGGGACTTCTCTTCCTTTTACTTGAGTCCTTGTTATTTAGAGTTGTTACACTTTGCCAAACTGAAAGAAAACGCACAGTATTAGAGGAATATGGCCTGGCTTTAGGCATTTTTATTCAAAATCAGCTGAAGAACACTGAGCTGGGATAACTGCAAAATTCTATACTTATTTTTATTATTTCATAACGTTGGCAATAAAATACTTACAGTGCATTTTTAAGTAATTCATAACAAGATTTTTTAAAACTATTGTAACAAAATCTTCCAATGGGTGTATGGTGTGCACAGTCCAACACGCAGGGCAATGGATAATGAAGGTTTATTTACAATATTCAGGAAAACACGTAGCACAGGTACAGGAAACAATAGTTCTTGCACAGATTACCAATGTAAACACACAACAATTCACAGGTAATAACAGTTCAGCACTTTGTTATCTAACAACACAAACAGTCAGCAAATAACTAATAACTAGTAGACAATAACTGCACTTTCAATAGCGCTCAGCTCACCAGTTTCCTAGCTCGCACTGTGGGTAGAACTCCAAAGGCGTTCGGGCTCCAAAGCGATCCCAGTCGATCGAGACACACTCCGTCGTCCAAACGCTCTCCTTATATAGTTTTCCCGGCAGGCCGTGACGTCACATGGAATGATCTAGCACATTCATGGCGTATCTTCTCTCCTAATAGAGACATCGAGAAGATTCCAGCACCTTTGAGATCCCATATTTCCTCACCAAAGTCGCCAAATTTGTCGCCAAGGTCAGGGAACCAGACGTGGTAGCGCTAGCCATCCCATATTTATCCCTGTAAAACTCTCTTCCCAACCATAAGACTCACATTGCTGGGAAGCGACTTTCCATGTTTGTAACACTACTTCCTTACGGGGTGTACAGAAGGTGTACAAGCGAAATCCTTACTTTCTTATACGGATAGTATAAATATAACACTAAAGGGTGGTTATAAATTATTGAACCCCTTTCAAAAATTAATAAAAACTAATAATGTTACAACTGCGTTTTTTTAAAATGAGACATCAAATAAAAATTTTTTCTTTGCAGATAGGTGGCGTACCATTACGGCTTTCTAAATTTGCTACAGCGAGAGATTTCCATACGCAATGGCTACCGATCGGCAGAAACCGATACGCGTTTTCTGGTTTCCTTTTTTAGTTCTTCTTGGATATCTTATAAACTATTCAGTTTTCGAATTACAATTGATTTAACAAATTAAACAGCGTAAGATTACCTGCAAATAAATGCTTTCATTTTTCTTCCGTCTTTAATAGTTTCGGAGATAATGACTTTCAAAAATGGGAGATGTCCAATAATTTACGACCACCTAGACCACCGTAATGGCGCGTTACCTATCTGAAAATTTTTTCAAATGCAATCTCATTTAAAATTAAAACCGTAGTTGTAACTTTATTAATTTTGGAAATGGGTTCAAATTTTTATGGCCATCCTGTATTTACCGAGTTGGATATTACTCCCCACCCAGAACTAATCTAATCAGTTCTCCAATCGCTCTGTAGATAGTTTTACTCCTCTTTCCTCTTTTACCTACGTGTTATACCGAAATTGATTGCTCACGAGGCCAGAGATGAAGCGATGGTGAAGAACCAAGATCTTGAATTTCGTTGAGTTTAAAAGGGGAAAAAGCACTTTGCTTCATTTTTCTTCAGGTTTTCCCGTTGTGAAATGATATTTTTAATTTGATATATCGAAAATATCGTAGCTTAACAAGCAACACCACCTCTCTCAATTTTTCGAAATTTCAAAAACTTCAATTTTTCGCAACCATTTACGAATATTTCCGAATTATTCTTCACATCTCGTAGAAATATGCGGTCTTATGTTTGCATAACATGTAGAAAAAAATCAGTAATATTCATTTATTGGTTGCGGAAAATTGAGTATTTTCTTCCTCTTTGAAATTTCAAAAAAATGATCTAGTTGGTGTTGCTTGTTAACACTCTGACTCCTAAACCGGCCGTAACCGGCCATGCGACTTCTATACTAGTGGGGCGGATTTCGGCCAGTTGCTGTTCCGAAAGTAGGGAGAAGGCAGTTGGACGAATGGTCATTAAAGGGACCTTTAGGGGAGAGATGAAAGTCCTGCCATTCCTATCTTCCACCACCCGTAGTGAGGAGAAAAGGGGGAACGGGGCGGACGAATCCATTCCACAGATCAATTAGTAAGCAAACCTCCGTATACAACTGTACTCAAATTTTGAGAACTCTTAGTAGTCAAAAGGTTGCGATGGCATTGTTACGAATATGGAAAGTCGCTTCCCAGCAATGTTAGTCTTATGGTTGGGAAGAGAGTTTTACAAGGTTAAGCATGGAGTGACGGGCAGCGGCTGTTCCGGGATCCCTGACCTTGGCGACGAACTTGGTGATAATTTGGCGGCTTGGAGACAAATTTGGCGACCTTGGCGACAAATAGATGATTACAGAAAATGCAACCCTTTTCTCGATATTTCTATTAGGAAAGGGAATACGTTAAAATATAGGAGAAAACTCCATGTGACGTCACGGCCTGTCGGAGAGAGTATATAAGGACCGCGTCTGTATCAGAGGAAGTAGTGTTGATCCATTGGGAACGACTTGAGAGTTTCTTCTGCAGTGCGAGCTAGGAAGCTGGTGATCTGAGCGCTATTGAAAGTGCAGTTATTGCGTTACTAGTTATTTGCTGGCTGTTTGTGTTGCTAAATATCAAAGTGCTGAACTGTTATTACCTGTGAATTGTTGTCTGTTTACATTGGTAATCTGTGCAATATCTATTGTTTCCTGTACCTGTGCTACGTGTTTTTCCTGCACATTTGTGAATCAACCTTCATTCTCTATTATCTTGCGTGTTGGACTGTTTACACCATACACCCACAAAAAGACTTTTGTAAAAATATATAGAAAGAAACTGAAAATGGAAGAAGTTAAATAATTATAAGTGCAGTTTTCAATAAGATACTACAGAAAATAGACGGATGAACATTTTGTCATCTGCTGATTGTGCATTAAGTCCAGCAATTAAAACAAGCAGTGGGAAAGTGTAGAAGATGCTTGTTTTATTGTTTCGCAATGCTACTAACAATTCGGACGGACATTGTGTAACAAAATCCTCATTGGCTCGCCTCATCGTGTTGGGCATCATGCAGCCGTCATGTTTTATTTAGCGCCGGGCGTGGGAGCGAAAGCAGGCTACTCCAATCATTTGTCTTATCGGATTACAAGCCGCGAATTGCCTCTTCTCGGCTGGCTGTCGCATTATGGATACGTGACGGAGAAATATTTCCCTCGCCCCTCCCATAAATCAAAAGACTTGGCTGCTTTTTTTATTTTCTTGGCTTGTTTGGCGCTGATTATCGGTTTCTTCTGCCTTGGAAATCGGGAGAGAAATGCTTATGAGACTACACTAGGGACAAATGGACGTCTTTGTATTTGTTTGAAAGAAACGGAAGAAAGCGTTTTAATCGATGTTTCATCTCTTAGGGATTCGTGGTTCTGGGGACTTATTCCTTTTACTGTTTCTTACAAATTATATGCAGAGCAGAATGCCGTCTCATATCATCTTACCCATGGCCATTCCGATCACTGATGGTTTTATAGACATGACACGATAATTTTATTGAACACTTCAGCACACGCACCCATTTTCGGAACGCGCGCGGGGTCATTTTGATCCCAAATTGTTAGACACTTACACTTTATTTAATTGGCTATTTGTACAAAAATAATATATGATCAAAGTATAAAAATTTTTTTTCTTAAAGTAACTTCTATTTCAGACACAAATGTGATTTTTAATAAGAAAAAAGAAAGTTGCACTTATATCCTTTTTTCCACCTTTCCTGTATTCTTTTCTTCTCCGCTGAGCACGTTCGTACGCTTCTATAGCCATAACGTTAAATTAACCTGAACCGTAAGCACAAGCACTGGTCAATTTGACCCCAACGCCCACAGTAGAAAGTGAGAAACACCTTTTCACCGGTATTGCCCTTCTTATCCTCTTCTTCAAGCTCCCCTATGAAGGTACAGGAAGTAACAGGGCAAATGTTTAGACATTCCTAGAATTTTTTAAGAAAAGAGAATGGTTGGGGTCAAAAAGACCCCACGCGTGTGCTGACGGGTTAAATCAAACAGATATTTACTCTATATACCAAGGCTGGGGAACCTAATTGCTCCGAAAGGCCTCATTCAAATTCGGCAAAAGGCCGCCAGAGCAAAACCTTAACCCTTCAAAGGGCCTTTTCTCTAGTAGTTTTAAAGTAAAATGACTTTGTGGGATTCAGATTCATTTAAGATAAGAAGTTCATTTAGCGCATTCGATGGTATTAATTTTTTACTTCCTCGTATACGAAGTATACAAAGAGAAAGTTTTGTAATCGTCAAAAAATTCGAACTCGAGATTTTGACGAATCTCCACGTTTTAGACCTCCCTGAGTCCGAAAAACACAATTTTGGAATTATGTCCATCTGTCTGTGAACACGACAACTCGAAAATTATTAGAGCTACGGGGATGAAATTTGGTATGTAGTCTTTAAACATAATTTGCAGGTTTCTATCAAATTCTGGACAAAATCCGTCAACAGGAAGTCTGTCTGTTTGTATGTCCGAAGTCATGCGAACACTATAACTCAAAAACTTGAATAGCTAGATGGATAAAATTTGGTACAAATTTTTATCGTCATGAATGTAGGTCCGTCTAAATTTTGGGCCAAATCCGTCAACGGGTTGACTGTCTGTCGGTCTGTATAATCGCATACTTGTTAAGCATTCGTTTCAAAACTGATCTCCATGCGCATGCGCACTTAGCAATCTCTGGTACCAAGCGGGAGGATTGCGTCACTTTGTCCTTGAGACGGAATTTGTGATAGATATGTTTTATCTCCTGTTTTGTTTTCGCTCGCTGAACGGTTTGATGGGCAAGACACGGGAATTTTATTTAAGAAAAAAGAAAAACAAAACAAACAAAAAGAAAAAATATTTACATTATGTACATCATTTTCACTTTTACGGTATTAGTTCGTAGTAGTCTTCTTTTCTTTAGATATTATTTTACCTTTCTTTTTTGAAGGGGGAGGGGTGAATGTCCGGAGCGTCTGGAGCTTGTTGATTTAGTTTGCTGGAAAGTTGAGGGCTAGGGAGGCCGGAAGAGATCTCTGTTTTCGCTTATGAATTTAATAATCCTACGAATTTTATGCCTGGAGACGATGTTATTGGCGACTCTTTTCAGCCACTCTTATTCGAAGTTTGACACTGGCTTCGTCATATACCAAGACACTGTAAGAATACACTTCGTGGCATAGTGAAGTGCCGTGCCAGTTCTACCACAACTGCGATAAACGCTGTCAGAGAGGTGAAACCTTTTGAGGTAGGCAGGGAAAGGGCCATGTTGAGAGAAGAAGATAACATCCTCTCTAATCCAATTAGTGGGACGGAGACTAACTGAGGCCATGATGTTATAGATTTTCCTGCCTGTATCGCCATTCTTCCGTGAGGTTTGCCACTTCTCAAGCATAGTCTTTTAGAGGAGGCTTTTATGTGCGCTTTAGGAAGCTTAGTAAGTGTATAGGGTTGTTCCACCTAATAGAAAATTGCGTTATACTGGACATGCTATATCTGTCGAATTTACGCAAACTCAAACAACTTGTAAACTTGTAACGGCGCATATTGCCAGAGAGATGTAACTTGTTTTTAAACTGTCGACTTTACGTTTCATATGTAAACAACAGTTAAGTCTATACATTTGCTTTCCTTAAAAAGTTATAAAGTATGAGGAAATGTTAATCTCGTATAACGTGTAAGATAAATTTATAGAAGTCAAAGTTGTTTCGTCACGTCATACAAATTAACGTTATATGGGAACGCGTTGTACTAGAGTCCACTGTATTTCAATCCCATTTTAACCCCTTTTTGGTAGGCGGCACATGCCATACGTTTGGCTCTTTTGTGTCCGTACGCTATTTAAATCCGTAATTAAGTCAACGTAGCAATTAATTTTAAATACAAAAATAACCTGGTCGCGCTTAAATATCTCAAGTATCCTTTACCATCTTAAATAAATGTAAAAACAAAAAAATATATCGATATGTAGGGGTGGCATCTATTTGGAGGTTAAATGAAAACACCAATGCAAGGGTTTTGACGTTTGTGTTTTTGCTCTTAACTAATTTTTGTGTTTTTTAATGTTCAAGCTTTTGTGTTTTTGCTCTTTTGGTTTTATGCGTTTTGTATTTTTTCTCTTAATCTTTTGTGTGTTTTTAATGTTAACTTTTGTGTTTTGTCTCTTTGCTTCTTTTGTGTTTTATGTAAATCTTTTTCTGCTTTGTGTTTTGCTCTATCCTTTTCTCAGGTATTGTTGTAGCCAAGCTGATGATTTTGGAATTGTTCTGCTCAGTCCTTGGGAGTCTTTGTAAATATTTTTAATGTAACTCATTTCATTTGTTTTACGTTTCTCCTTCAGCTATGGAAGGCCATTACACACTCTTGTGTAAATGGGCCGAGGCGAGATTTACAAATAAATAAACAATTCTCAGTTAATGTTGTCAGTTGAGCACATTCAAAATGATGACGAGGAAGGTAATGGATAATTCAAAACGGTATGTTAATCTATAAAGTAATATAGTTTGAAAGTATTAAAGTACAACATAAAACGCACTAACTATGAAATGTTGGTACAGTCGTCAAAGTAAATGGATGGGACCCTCTATTATTCGGTATATAGTATTCAAGGCTGGCGGCTTTTCGCCACAGGCGTTAGAGCGCTCGCCTCGATGTACTCCGATAATCTAGGAGCTCAAAGCCTATTCGACTTACTATGTAGTGCTTATTTGCGATATTGGGTAGCAGGTGGGGGCTTAAAAAGCAATTTTATTCGACCTTGCCTCATATTGACAAAAATCCGCCACTGATATTCATCGCATCTACACAAAACTGGTGCCAATGTTAATGGCTCATGAAGAGATCTTGTTTCATGAAAGTAGACCGATAAATACTAATTAATACTAACATATACGGTCCCTCAAAATTGGGTTGCATGCAACAGTGGGGATTTGCAGTTTTTTGTAAATATCGGAAACTATGTATATATATAATAATATGCACTTGATTTTATAGATACCAGCATTTATAACGTCACAGATTTGCTCTCGATGTAAAATTTCACTTACTAGTATTTACAACAGCCTCTTTTCTCAAGTCATATTAAATTTTTTTAAAAATATTTGAATTTTTTTATTAATGAATTTTTTTCATGACTTAATGTAAAAAATGAGTGTTCTTTAGATTAGTGAAAAGTTTAAGAAATATATAATACTTTCCGAGAGTATCGCATAAATGTTCTAAAATTCATTTAACATGGGAAAAGCCATTTTTAAAACCCTATACTCTCGAATGTATCATCACAACTGTATAAAGATTTATGGAGGCTAATTTCATGACGGGCAGTCCGACTCAACGAAAAAAAAATTGAGGAGGCGTAATGGAAAATTCCGGTGCTGTTAATTAAGCTATGTTAATTATCGCGGTTAATCAGTTTTTTATCTGAATAAACCTGTCCCCTTGAGCGAAACATCGACCTAGTTTGTGAAGATGCGATATTGGCATATACCAGAATTACAGAGGTGTCCATTAATTTCGATGACGACTATACACTGAGTAGAAGGCAGAGAAATAAGCCAATAAAATCCAAAATTTATATTTTTAGGCATTTTGGGGTAGTGTGTATTCTTAATTTTCCGTAGTCTACAATTAATTACTATACTTCTAATTGGCTTTACTAATAAAATATCTGATAAATCCCATTTCCAATGAAATTAAGCGCTTTTAAGGTGATACTCCGTCTTCGAGTATCTGAAAAACTAGAAATTGCAGTTCGAGGATTTCCTGCTCCAACACTCCATCTGTTAGATAGTGTAAAAGATCCTCCGGCGATTGTTACGTTCCCTCGAAAGGTGGAACCGGAATTGAAATGGAACCTCGAGACCTAATCACTTAACGAGAATTTAATTTTATTTTTGGAATGATGTGGGTCGCCGCCGAGGGAGTGGCACAATAGAACAAAGTCCGCTCCCATTTTACCATTCAGGAGAATACATCGTGTTTCTATGCGTTCGTGAAAGTTGATCTGGCTGAGATAAAGATCGGACATTATCAACGAATTTTCCCAGAAGGAAAGGCAGTTTGGACGATTTGATTAGAATTATTTTAGCGACGCTCGGTGATCGATTTAATAAATCTAGCTGAGGACAAAAAATCAAAACAGTAACATTGTTATTTCTTGGTATCAATTACTTTATTGATACTTGAAATACATCAAATCAATAAATCATTTCTTATTTAAAGGATAGTCTGGAATTTCGCCTGTAATGGTAACAGTTTGCATATTTCGACGACATTTTTTGTGATTTCTAGAGAAGGAGATTGATAAGTGTTTTGTGTTATTTGTGCTTCGTCTTATTTAAAAATATTTGTGTTTGTATATAGCCAGTCATTGTGTTAATAAGGTTACAGTATTATTTCTAAGTTTCGCACTATATTAAATGCAGATGTTAAGTATATTTTTTGCATCATTTTCATAAAGTTATTAGGAAGGAAAAAACTTTATCCTCAAGCATCCTTCTAAGTTACTTCATTTTATATACCGGATTTATTGAAGAAAAATAACAGTAAGGAAAGATCGCTTACCGGATCTCAGCCGGATACACTGAGTATTTCTTTTTTTGCGGAAGCTATGGTTTCATTAGAAGAAAAACACTCTCTGATATTTTGCGTGTGGATAAGACTTGATAATGTTGTAAAAATGGCATGTTCAATTATTAACAGGTATTATATGCCGGCCAGTGTCCATAAATTATTAATTCATGGGCATAATAGTTAAAGCACGCCAATTCTACCGATAGAGAGCTACGTAGAAGTACAAGAGAACTCGAAATAGGGATATTAAACCAGCAGGGAGTGGCCTCCCTAAACTTTCTCGTATATTTACACAAACATTTGTCATTTTCCTTCCCCTGCGTGGATAAAGTTCGAGACCAACTGTAACCCAGGATGCAATGACTATCAGAAGGTTTTCATTGTTGATTATAGTGATAAGTAAAATATTGAGGGTGAAGAATCATATTCAAAGAAACGATAGCACTAATATTAAAACTTCGCAATATTTATTTTTTTAATCAAACTCCAATGTACAAGTTCCGCGTGCAGAAGAAACAGGAGAATAGCTTGCTCGCTGAATAACTTGCGCATGCTCAGAGATTGCTTCAGTACGCAAGTAAACAGAGCGCCCCTAAATGTTTTGCTTCACCTACAAAATCTCGCCTAAGCCAGGGTGGTTTGAGAAGCCAGGCTTGGGTATCCCTTCTTTGCACAGGCACTTCTACCAGTACGCATGCGCATGGAGTTGAACAAGTATGCGATTATACAGACCACAAGACAGTCAGCCGTTGACAGATTTGGCCCAAGTACATTTTATCGGACCGCCAATTCATGACGATAAAACTGTGTACCAAATTTTATCCAATCTAGCTATTCAAGTATTTTGAGTTATAGTGTTCCACATGACTTCGGACATACAGACAGACATACTTCCCTTTGACGATTTGTCAAAATTTGATGGAAGACCTACAAATTATGTTTAAAACACACACCAAATTTCATCCCCCTTAGCTCCTCAATGGTTTTCGAGTTATCGTGTTCACAGACACACACACACGACATACAATTACACAAGACCATATTCCAAGTGTGTTTTCCGGACTCAGGGAGGTCTAAAACGTGGAGGATCGTCAAAATCTCGAGATCGTCAAAGATAACTTGAAGCCGATCTTAGTGACTGACGAGCATTTTTTAGTTAGAAACATGTTTAGGTCAATATAACGCCAATATAAAAACTTATACCCGTTTTTCACTAACCAAAGTATTTTTGTCGAAGCTAGATTTGATAAATCGATCACTGTGACGACATATTGAAAGTTTTAAGCTGATATTTACCATTTTTCGCTTTACTGAATATCATATGTCTTGTAAATATATGTATAAAATAACGAGTGACGACCCAACGGCGCTCATCATCTGAAATAACTCTGCAAAATATTTTTTTTAAAAAAAGCATCTTTTACTAATATTTTAACATTTTTTCACTAAACAAAACTTTTACATTCAGCAGTAAATTTTAAAGCTATCCTAATTCAACAGTATAAAATTGGCTGGATTTTTCTGTCAGTTAACCTGATTTGATCACAGCTTAATGCTGGAATTCTGGTTTAAAATGTGCACAAAAATTTCTTTATTTTCTGTCCGGTGAATAATTACTTTTATTTATATAAGTTATATATTCATAACAGGCTTTATGTATGGGTTCCGTTAAAATGAGAACTCGATACATTTAACTACAGTTCTATATTATCTGTGATAAAAACAGGGTTGTTATGATTAAAAGGACATACGACTTCTAAACCTTTAAAGTTTCGATTTTATGAAATATATATATTATTTCCCTGTCTTTTCAGAGCAATTTAAAACAATCTGAGTTAAATATTCCCATAATTATGAAAAGTTATGGAGGAGAAATTTTTCAACTATTCAACCATAACATTGAATATGGCCATATCTTTAAAGAAGCGCTATATCTCAAAATATGTTTTTTTTGATATTGCGCGATGATACTCAAGAACTATTGAATATTCAATTGAATATGCCCTGATTCTGGGACTATTGAATATGCATCCCATTTCTGCAGGCTGATTAATATACCCATTTCTGGGACCAATTGAATATACTATTCGTATATTCAGACTTAGATACAAGACATATAGAATTTTTTTACTGAATACATTATATGTATTGTGCTATGTTCAACAAATTGAACTACATTTTTGTGCATATTTTTCAAAGAAAAAATTTTTTTGGGAAAGAAATAAATTAAAAATAATAAAATAAGAATAAATTATAGAAAATGAGAAATGAAATTTAAATGCTATTAGTTGAGGGTTCAGTTTATTAAACAGAATGTTTGGACTACTTAGATACCCAAATTGTTATATTGAGACAAATATTTTTATCCACGTAATCATGTGCGCAAGGTGACTATCTCATTTTTCTCAAAAAATTATACCCTATATTTATTACTCTCTTAAAAATACATAACAATATAAAGGTTTGAAAGATGTGTGTACTATAAGAGAAAGAACAAGATATTTTTCAGAAAAAAAGCGGAGTTTGTGATTGCATTGTTTCAGAGATATAATGTATCAGGATTGACAGCTTCCCGTCATTTTTAGAGGTTTAAGAGTCGAGCGTCCCCTTAATAACACAAAGGAGGCTATTTACAGTTATAAAGCTAGAACAGTTTAAAATATGCCCAGTTCAGTCTATTTTCATCTTAGATACAAGAGTTGAGATGGCCGTCGAGTTTAACCATGGTAGACGTTGTTGTTCGATCACGTCCTCTTTTGTTGTCTCTCCAGTTGTATCTGCCTGTAGAAACAGACTTTCTATTCATTTTTTAATAATTTAATTTTAAAATAAATATACAACTATCTCCAACAATTTACATGTAGGCACAAGCGAAAAGAATATTCTGTATAGTGGCGCAATTCACTGGAACAGTCTCCGAACGTAGGAATTTAGTTTTCGCGTAAGCCGACTTTGGTGTAATTGCGACTGCTCTGGTGGTAAACTCGTATGGGAGTAGTTAGCAGTCTAGACGTTACACGGCGTAACTGTTCAGGGAGGCTCTCTTCTGGGTATTTTTTGCTGGCGACCTACAGATATTTATAGACGAAATAAAACAACAATTAAATAATAAACGCAATAAGTCGCCTAAGTATTATCAATGAGAATTTTTTAAAAAAAAATGCCAAAATGTTTAGAGCACCTCCCCTTCAATAGAAAAGCGTAAGCAAGATAATGACTATCCATTTCTGAGATGGACCTTATGCTGTTGGTTCGAGTATAGAAAAACAGTTTTGAGGAATAAACAAACCGATCCGGCCTATAGTGGTAACAGAAAAAATCAGTTCTGAGTCAGCTGTTTAGACTGACCAATGGCTGCCGCCGGCGTCACGTGCGGAGAATGTGACGTCACATGCATAAGGTCCGATACGTAATTGATTAGGAATATTTGTTCAACTTTGAAACTCTAATAGTACCATTTCATTTCTGTGTTCCGTTTCGACATTTACACTACCCGATCGTCAGTGATTAACCAATAGCGTGTTTTCAACTCAAGGTTTTCACCCCAAGTATGCGTCGTTGTATAATGTGATGAAAATTCTTTTAATTTCTATGTTTAGCAAAATCTCATGTTTGAAATAGGCAAAAGGTTACCGACAAGAAAAAAAATATTTTGAAATTTGCAGGGTCGTTGTTTGCGAGCCCAGAGGCCCAGTCCACTGTGATGACCCTTTATCAGTTTAATATCCGGGATTCTTTTATGTTGGTACCTTATAATCACGATTAACCCTTTCTAATGCCGTGGTAAGTACATTACCACTAAATGTTTATTGCAGTTTTTAAGGCTGGCATAAGTTCTCTAAATTTTCGTGAAACAAAGCCTAGATGTTCAATTTCTTTTCTCAAACCATACGCAGTGTCTGGACTTGATAATGTAATTATGAATTAGCAAAATTAACAAATTTAATGCTCATCGAATACTCTAATTGTAATTCCTTTTCTTAATGAACCTCAATCCCAAACTTGTTTATATAACACTATTAGAAAAAAATGGCCCTTTGAAAAGGTAAAATCTACTTCACTATTGTGTCATAATCCATTAGTGTTAATTCTCATGATGAGCGACAGTAAGCGTACCCTTACTAAGCAACATGTTATATCAACAGGTAGTAAGTGGCCCCGGGTCATATTTGAACTTTTATACAAGTAAAGTACATATTTCTCATTATACTGAAATTAGTTTTTCTAAAATAAATTAAGCCCTTTTTTCCAAATTATTTCGTCAAATAACAAACCGAAAATGCAGTTGTCATATTCTATGCACCTTTTCTCAAAATCTGTTACAGATTGAAGCTTGACATTTTATACAAAATAAAGTACATATTTCTCATTATACTGAAATTAGTTTTTTTTTCTAAAATAAATTAAACCCTTTTTTTCCAATTATTTCAAAACCGAAAATGCAATTTGTCATATTCTATGCACCTTTTCTCAAAATCTGTTACAGATTGAAGCTTGACATTTTATACAAATAAAGTATATTTCTCATTATACAAATTAGTTTTCTAAATCACAGTGTTCCCTTTTTTCCAAATTATTTCGTGTCAAACAAAATGCAATTTGGCATATTCGATACACCTTTTCTCAAAATCTGTTATAGATTGAGCTTGAAATTTTTTTATACAAGTAAAGGGTATATTTCTCATTATACTAAAATTAGTTTTTCAAAAATAAATGAAACCTTTTTTCAAATTATTTTCGTGTAAAACCGAAAATACCAATTTGGCATATTCGATGCACCTTTACTACTAAAATCTGTTATAGATTGAAGCTTGAAATTTTTATACAAGTAAAATTACATATTTCTCATTATACTGAAATTAGTTTTCAAAATAAATGAAACCCTTTTTTTTTTCCAAATTATTTCGTGTAAAACCGAAAATGCAATTTGGCATATTCGATCACACCCTTTTCTCAAAATCTGTTTACAGATTGAAGCTTGAAATTTTATACAAGTAAAGTACATATTTCTCGTGCTACTGAAGTGGTTTTTCTAAAATAAATTAAACCTTTTTTTTCAAATTATTTCGTGTCAAAACCGAAAATGCACAATTTGGCATATTCGATCTGCCTACTCAAAATCTGTTATAGATTGAAGCTTGAAATTTTTTTATACAAGTAAAGTACGCTATTTCTCATTATACTGAAATTAGTTTTTCTAAAATAAATTAAACCCTTTTCCAGAATTATTTCGTGTAAAAACCAAGAAATGCAATTTAATATTCGATGCACCTTTTTCTCAAAATCTGTTATAGATTGAAGCTTGAAATTTTTATACAAATTAAAGTACATATTTTTTTCATCATTATATTGAAATTAGTTTTCTAAAATGATTAAACCCTTTTTCCAAATTATTTCGATGTCAAAACCGAAAATGCAATTTGGCATATTCTAATGTACCTTTTCTCAAAATCTATTTACAGATTGAAGCAACATTTTTTTTATACAAGTAAAGTACATATTTCTCATTATACTGGAATTAGTTTTCTAAAAATAAATTAAACCCTTTTTTCCAAATTATTTCGTGTCAAAACCAAAGAAAATGCAATTTGTCATATTCGATACTGTACTGCTCAAAATCTGTTATAGATTGAAGCTTGAAATTTTTTATACAAAGTAAGTACATATTTCTCATTATACTGGAATTAGTTTTCTAAAATAAATTAAACCATTTTATCAAAATTATTTCGTGTCAAAACCGAAAAATGCAATTTGTACATATTCTATGTACCTTTTCTCAAGATCTGTTATAGACGCATCATTTGAATTTTTTTTCAAAGTAAAAAGTACACCTTTTTTCATGACATGAATGTTAGTTTTGTTTTTTTATAAATTTACAAAATATTTAATTAGACATAGTGAAATTTTACTTATTTTGACACAAATTGGCAAAAATAAAATTGGTTTTTTTTACAAAGTTACATTTAGTGTAATGAGAAAAGTGCTGTGTATGCATAAAATTTCAAACATGCATCTATAGATTTTGAAAAAAAGATACATCAACAAACCCATTGTCGGTTTTTTGACAATAAAATAATTGAATTTAAAAAAAATTTCGGTATAATGAAAATATCTCACTACTGTATAAAACTCGAATGTTTCTTGAAAAAAAACAATCGTATTCATTAACATTGTCGGAATAAGGATATAACACCCCTTAACTCATATAACCAATTACTGAAATGTCTCTCGATAACTTCCCTGGGCTATAAATTAAACCTTTGTGCCACGAAATATGCATAAAACGCTAGATTATATGACAAATAACATTATAAATTGCCACGTAAAGG
>BGPR01028572.1:0-11895 GCA_013235015.1 Araneus ventricosus | reverse complement strand
AAGTACTTCCCTCTCCTTCCGCCATCGTTTTGAGACATCGCGTAGAGTCATTAACATGACAATCATCAAAGTAGAACCCAAATAGTTCAATTTCGAAAAGCAACAAGTTCCGAAAAGCTTTTTATGATCATGGCCATCCGGATACCCAACAGAGAAAAGGACAATCACTTACTTGCTCTTCAAAAAATCTTTCCCAATCAACTAGCATAATCCGCTGGAGCTTTCACTAGTGGCTATAACCAAATGTGGCTTGCCCTTTTAACTACAAGAATTGGCAGATTAACATTTCACGAAACGGACGGTATCTGCTTCAGAGGCCCAAAGGGCAGATGTGCTGAACGATTTCGTAGATTATTTCCTTTAAAGACCCTCTGTTCAGGTGTTGGAAAGATATCTTTTCTAGACGGTGGCATAGGAAGAGTTAAGGCCTTGTCATCACATCAGTTGATTTAAAGAGCAAGCAAGTCCTCCACTGCAAATAGTCATGAACACGACAGTAATGCCACTGTCAAAATCAAATCCGACTGACTGAATTTCGAAGAACAAACGATTCCCAATTCTCAGTGACCATACCCACGAATCTCCGGAAGCCTAATAGTCCAGTCAACGAAGGCCAAAAATCGACGAATAGAAAAAAATGGTGTAGTTTTGAAATTTGGCACATTTGTTGGGGGTAGTGTCCTAATTGACATACTAAATGTTTCCGCCGTTGGGGTGCGCGGGGGTACAGGGGTTTTAAAGGGGGCGTTTTCAGGTTTTTCTTAAATATCTCGAAAACTATGGGTTCTGTAAAAAAACACCCAGTTACAAAATTAAACTACATACAATTTCCTACAAAAGAAGTCCTACCTACTTGTTTTTGTAGCATCAGTAGTTTAGAAGATAAATGGGGATTTAAAAGTTAATATTTCAAAAATTCCTTATTGTAATGGTAAAATCGATTAAAAGTGCTGAATCAATAACCTTCATAATAACATCATGCCTATATAATAATTGTACAATTGTAGTATTGCATGTTTCGGCGAGGGGGTAACAAACCCATTTGACGAACAATTATGATCCCTTCCTCCCCTCATATCCGTTCCCCTTCACAAGTTTCCTTCTACTCGTAGTCCAGTCACCGAATTGTAAATTTAAAAAAAAAGTTGTAGTTATGAAATTCGGAATTCGGCACAGTTGTTGGGGAGAGTGCCCTAAACGACATACTAAAAGTTCCCGCTGGTGGAGGGTGCGCAGGGGTACAGGGGGGTTGAAAGGGGGGCGTTTTCGGTTTTTCTTTAATATCTCGAAAACTATGGATCCTAGCGAAAAAAACTTAAGTAAAAAATTAAACTAAATTAAATTTCCTATAAAAATAGTACTACACTTTGTTCTTAGGACGAATAGTTTAGAATATTATAGCAATTTGAAAAAGTACATAATTACAATAAGTGGTTGAAAATGTTAGTTTTAATTTTATGAAAGAAAGTTTACATTTAAAAATAGCTGCTATCAATTACAATATATCTACAATATATTATATCTTCCTATAGCATAATATTATATAGATACATACGTACATAAAAATATGCAAAACTCATTTTTACACTTGCTCGTAATTAAATTTCACCATGTTTTTCCTAGTATATGATCAAGTTCGAATGCCTCCTCTTCTAAAGGTACACCTTTGGTACAGGTACCATTAAAGGTGCCAAAACAGAAACACATTGCTAAACGTGTGTTGCTCCACCTCTCCTTTGGTTGGAGTAACTGAGGAAAGATCAACTCTGATCTTGGTTGATGATTTACGAAATGCTGCATATCTACGATTATTCAAATTATGTTCATCAGCAACGGCTTTGTACTAGGAACATCTTCTCATCGGCTTGTGAGATATCATCTGGTGTTGATAAGGGATTATAAAAGATGAAGCAATGTTTTTATTTGGTTTAGTTGATTTTTGAACAATGTAACTATAGTGCTTTGCTTTTTCTATAAATATCTGGTGTAATGTCGCAGCCACGAAGTGCATGGAGAAGGAGGATGGTTTGGGCAAAAGAAAGTTCTTTCTGCACCTTTCTTAAATAATTTAGCTTCTACTTTTCCCTTGTCAGGCTTCATAAAATAAATGTTACTTTCTGGTGGTGCCAAAGCAATCAGTAACACGACTATATCTACGTCTTTCGCTTGGGATGAGAAGTTGCTTTCTCTAACCCAGATCTCACAATATAAGTATCAGCATCCCCTGTAGCGACTCTCGTTTCAGTTCCTTTAGCAGCCATTTTCTGTGTTAGTAATTGCACATGTCAGGTTTTATTTCTTCAATGGCAAGAAAATGTTTCTGTCGAACTGTGACAGATTGGTTGCAAGCTTTTAAGTGAAACTCAGCATAGATATGTAGATTTAGATTATACAGTCTAAATACACTCATTTGGAGCGCTAACAGAACCAAAAGACCGAGTAAAGGGATCTAGTGGAGGGGAACGGACGTGAGGGGAGGAAGGGAAGACGACTATTCATCAAATAGATTTGTCGCCCCCTTCCTGATACTGCCACTACTCTCGACACATACAATACTACCCTTGTATAATAATTGTATAGGCATGAGGTCTTTCTGAGGATTGTTGTTTCAGCACTTTTAATTGATTTTACCATTACAATAAGGAATTTTTGAAATATTTACTTTTAAACCCCCTGCATCTTTTAAAATTTCATTCTACAAAACATTTAGGACTAGTTTTATAGGAAATTTAATGTAGTTTAACTTTATAATTAATTTTTTAAAGCTAGAATCCATAGTTTTCGGGACATTTAAGGAAAATTGGGAAGTCCCCCATTTCAACCCCCCTGTAACCCCCGAGCACCCTCCACCAGCGAGGACTTTTCGTATGTCGTTGTCTTATTATTGTAATTATGTACTTTTTCAAATTGCTATAATATTCTAAACTATTCATCCTAAGAACAATGTGTAGTACTATTTTTATAGGAAATTTAATTTAGTTTAATTTTTTACTTAAGTTTTTTTCGCTAGGATCCATAGTTTTCGAAATATTAAAGAAAAACCGAAAACGCCCCCTTTCAACTCCCCTGTACCTCCGCGCACCCTCCACCAGCGGGAACTTTTGGTATATCGTTTAAGGCACTCTCCCCAACAACCGTGCCGAATTTCATAACTACAACTTTTTTTTAAATTTACAATTCGGTGACTGGACTACGAGTAGAAGGAAACTTGTGAAGGGGAACGGATGTGAGGGGAGGAAGGGATCATAATTGTTCGTCAAATGGGTTTGTTACCCCCTCGCCGAAACATGCAATACTACAATTGTACAATTATTATATAGGCATGATGTTATTATGAAGGTTGTCGATTCAGCACTTTTAATCGATTTTACCATTACAATAAGGAATTTTAGAAATATTAACTTTTAAATCCCCCTGTATCTTCTAAACTATTGATTCCACAAAAACAAAGTAGGACTTTTTTTGTAGGAAATTTCATGTAGTTTAATTTTGTGATAGAAGTTTTTTGATAGAACCCATAGGGTTGTTGAGATATTTAAGAAAAACTGAAAACGCCTCCCTTTAAACCCCTCTGTACCCCCCAACGGCGGGACTTTTAGTATGTCGTTTAGGACACTGCCCCCAACAACTGTGCCAAATTTCAAAATTTTAAAGTCTTTCCTTATCCATTGGTGTGTTAAGGACTTTTAAAGATTCGGATACTGATTTTATGCTAACCAGAATTTCGCAAATGGAGGGTAAATTTAAGCAACGGAATTGCTAGGGTATTCTTTCCGTGCCTCTGTACTGAATGTATAGACTTACCTCTTTGGCTGTCGAAGAACACTCTGTAGTGAACAGACGTGGCAACTCGGTCAGTCCTGCGAAACTGCAGTCCACGGACATGAAGTGTTTGTCTTTATTTTGGGTGCAAAAGCAGTGGCATCCATCCGGGCACTTGGCAGGTGGCAGCAGGGATGTTTGGTTGGAAGGGGTGCAGAGTGGCCCGTCCGTTCCGACAGAAGAAGAGTTGAGGTATTGAAGGAAAGGCAGCAACTGACAGTCGCACTTGAAGGGATTGCCTACGAAAATAATACCATATGTCAAAAGCTTTGCAATGAATGGATTGAATGATCTTTTACTAAATGTGATAATCACTCAGATTGACAAAATTACATCCCACATTACAAATATTGCTTGTTTTGCAGTAATAATGCAGTTGAAATTGCTTAAATCATTTAAATATTTTTTTTTATACTAGCAAAACGCAAATACTGATTTTTTTGAATTACAAAAGCAATATAATAGAATTTTTTTATTAATTGTTTGATTCTTATAATGACAGATATTCGTAAACACTTGGAATTTTATTGCAGAAAAAGAACAACACGTTTCGTTTAATATTATAAGGGGCCGTTCAAATATTACGTAAGCACCCAAGGGGGGAGGGGTTGTTACTTATTTTTACTGACAAGGGGAGGGGAATATAGATTGATGCAATACAGGTATAATCCACTTTCCGAAAATCCTCTTGCTTACACAAATAATTTAATTTGAAAAAAAGATAATTGCAAAAGAAAAATAAACGATTTTTGTAATAAACTTGAAGGAATTAGGGAAATTAAACTTACATTTTTTTTTCATTTTAAGCCTAGTTAGAGTTTTATTTGAATTAGTCCCAAAATTTTAAAATTAGATTATTACAGTTATAAGTTTTGTAAAAAAAAAAAAAAAGAACGGGGCGTTGCAGTTTACGTAATTATAAGGGGGGGTTTGATTTGCTTATTTTACTGACAAGGGGAGGTCAAAAATACCAAAAACATGCTTAAGTAATATTTGAACGGCCCCTTATACGACACATATTTTCTGATACGATATGAAAAATAACTAAACAGCTGATTCTTTTCGATTGAATACGAGATTGGTTTTTAAAATTAAATAATGACAACATGGCCGTAAAATAGATTTTTGTTTTGTTATTCTCTCGGTTAACAGACTATCAAAAAATCTTTTACTTTCTTTTTATTTAATCATATTGATAATGGTCCAGAATTTAAATCGCAAATATTTGCCAGAAGAGATGCACTTATATACACATGTACAATGGCGGACTGGGTCTGAAAAGAGTGGTTGACCATGAGACAATGAGGAGACTATCACATCTACGTCACCATCTCAAATATATTTTTGATTATTTATTACAAATATCATAAATTAAAATCAATAAGTTAATATAATCTATTCTAATCTAAAACTCATTATATATATATTAAAATACAGTATACACGTATTATTGAAAGTAATAAATAGCAAATAAAATGTAATTTTATGATTAAATATTAAATAATTTTGTGTTGTATGGTATACTGTACATTTGGAACTATATGTATATTGAGAATTTTTAACTGAAATGATAAAAACTATTTACAAAAAAAAAATTAAAAAGAATAATTCTAACTGTCAAAGATTAACAACTCAAATGTACAGAAATGTATTACATTTGGTCCACTTCATTAATGGCAACTCAGAAACATTTGTCGTCACTAGATGATTGTGCAAATCTGTTTACGTAATCTGTATCCAAATCATCTAGAAATTCCTTTCATAGCACAACGTACAGGAATTCAAGTTCTCCTCAGACAATGAATTTCGTAATATGGTCTTTAAGATCTTTAGTTCGACATTATACATCTAGGGCCCATGTCTTATATAAAATGCGAGCACGTTCGAAAGTCGATTTTTCGACCAATTCATTTTTTAAAATTTTGTGATGTTTTCTTGATAGTTCATTCATTTACCTTTCTAAAACATATTTACTTTTGTCGGCAGTCGTTAATTAGAAGATGCTAGATATTAATTGTTTTATATAATCAAACGGAAAACCGGAGTGGCGCTTTAATTACCTGAAGTTGTCATTTTAAAGGGACAGAACCTGCGTCAAAAATCTTCTTAAACTCCTTTTGTACACTAATATGATGTAGCATATATTTTTAAGAATTTTTTTTAAAGTTTAGATACATAATTTGAGCGCGATGAAAAACTAAAAATTTGATTTTTCTCAAAATGATTTTATGCATATTTTTCAAACATATGATAACTCAAGATATTATCATTCGATTGTCCTGAAATTTTTGAACACTTTCTTCAAATGTTTCTCTAGTGAATTACTAGAATAATGTATATTGTAGCAATATTTTTTTAAATTATGGTCTTTATTTGAAAAATGACATTGAAAATTTGATGAAAATTTTATAACGATTGTTCGATTAGCTCTAAAATTTTATTTATCCAAAGAATGTTAAGATTCTAGTACAAGCATCTAGATCTATGTATGTAGTTTATTTTAGTTAGTTTTATTTGAATTATTACAAAAGTTTGACCTGTAGCATGTTTGAAGTTTTGGGAAATTTCCTAAAAAGCAGCAGAAATTCAAGAATTTTGTAAATTTATAATAATTTATACTAAAAATCATGCTAATATTAATCTTTTAAATTTGAATCTTAAAACATATGGTGTTTCTATTTCACAATTTAAGAAAAAGTGCTGAACGATGTTCGGATACCTGCAGGGTCCCACCCATCGGGCAAGCTGGCAACCCCACAATGTCCACACTGCACATGCTATCTTTCGTATAGTACAGCAGTGAGGTTTACTTGTCCGAAATATCCCTTTATATCATCAAAAATCCGTAGCACTCACAGGAATATCTGATTGGTCAAGATTGGACTCCCCTACGTATCCATTCACAGATCGCGTGATCTAATTCATATAACTCGTCTTTAGGAAGTATTTTCTTAATGTCAAGTAATATGATATGATATTATTAGGGGAAATTAAAACTTTAAACCTGACAGCAATATTATTGCAGAAGTCGCCAATTTCAAGATCTTTCACAACTTTGGCAATAGCTCTTTTCTTTATCATTCAGAGATATTCTCCGCCACGCACATTCCAATTCGTACCGAATGTTATAGGCATGCCCGCATGAAACATTCCACAATATTCCCATGCAATATTGGATATTTTTTATGTGCTAACAGGGATAGCAGTTCATCAGAATAAAAATCAAGTGAATTCTGAACTATAATGTATTTAAATGAGAATAGATGTTTCATGTACCTTCGAAATAAAGAAACTTCAATGTCTGTGGGATCTGTTCTGGTTTCAGCGTGAATAGGAAGACATGAAATCAGCAAAATTTATTTAAGAGAATCAAAAAATAGAGCATGTAACATCCCCTTCGCTTGCCCTAGCTCTTCCTTCGTACCGTGGTTTCTGGTATGTAGCAATTTATGATTTCCTTATGTGATGACCGTTACAGTTCCTGGTTATAAAAATTCTGAGGAACCCTGCAAATTCGTGCATCTAACTTCAAGCGATGAACGAAGGAAAGAGAAAGAAATTCCATCAATAGAACAAAATTATCTTATAGTAGCATTGCGAACGTATATATATCATATTAAGCGAGCTGTATTTTAACATTTGTACGAAGCACTTAACGATGACTTACGAGTTAATGAATCTATCAATCACTCCCTTTAAGAGAATGCTTACTCATCAACGGCTGTGAAACCGCGAAAGTTGCAACCGCTCCGCAACTATCCAAACGAAATGAATTTCCCGCGTTTTGTCTGCGATTTTCTTCTTGCAAGGCTTTCGAGGTCAAATGACTCGAGCAAGCGGCTGTTCAAACAGAAAGGTGCTTGCAGATGAAGTAAATTAATATATTATTTAAGCATAAAGGATTTTGATAGACTTATTCTATTTGATTCGTCTCTAAGATGCAAAATTATTTATATAATGGTAGAGACGTTTACTGACGTATTTAGTTATTAATTTGTTTATTAAGTCTTATTTTACTAATATTTTGATTGATTGAGATTTCCCAATCGGCCGTTCTAGGCCATGACCTAGGGCACAGCTGTCAGCATGTACAGAAGAAATAACAACAAAATACAGTAGAACCCCTGGAATCCGAACTAATAAATCATGAATGTTCGGGAATTCGGATTATCCGGGAATCTCGGTAAAATACTCTTGATATACCAAATGCAGTAGAGTATTGCCTCTGGGTGCTCTGTGAAGACGTGCGGTAAGAGCGCACGGAGATTCGCACGATACAGTGGCAAACAAGTTGAGGGTGAAAATAAGGTATCTGAGTTTGTTTCTACTCATTTAGGTGTTGCATTCTTTCTCAAAGACCACTTCGAATACTTCTTTTAAGTTAGGAATAAACATTAGCTTTGTTTCTGATTCCTAATTGTTATTTTTCCTTCAATTCTCATTAAAAGTTTTTTCAGAAAATTTAAAAAAGGTGTTCGGATTTCCGGGGTTTTACTGCATTTGCAAACTTTTCAGCAGTATTTTGAAAAGACCGTACAAAATTACGTTTTTAAGTTTACATACATCACATAAAATATATCGAGCTATACATTTTCTGCCTACTTTGGAACCTTGAGTGCTTTGCATTGAAATCGATTTAATATGACCTGTCCACCTCATTGCCTATTCACGCCAAAAGCGCGAACGAAGAAGTTCCAGCGGGCATTTCAGAAGATTGAAGGAAATTCGATGAAATATTTTTGCAGGTATTAACGTTATGTTATTTCATAAGTAGTGTAATTTCGAATCAAAATTTAATGTATTTCGAAGATGATAAAGGTTGTATTAAAAATAAACCATTGCATATTAAATTACAAACTATATATTAACTTTTTTGAGACAGCACGCAGGATATGCTTCGGTCTAAGGGCGTAGAAATGTGTAAATTCGGCCCTGGATTCATTTATCCTGTTTGATTTGCGTTTTAAAAATTAAAATCTATTTCTAGAATAGGCGAGACCGTGACTGACGAGTTCTTGAATGGATGCATCAGAAGCAAGATTCATTTCTTGAATTATTTTTTTTAAAATAATGAATGCTATCATTTGGAACGTCCTCTTCCCTTCATTTAAGTAGCGAAAAGACAAAATGATCAAACATCTCTACTAATGATAAAGGAGAATGAGTGCGTCACCCTCGAAACATACTTTGGAGGGGTGCACATCGGATCCCTCTTTTAGAAATTTTAATAAATTAAAAATTGAGCAAAATTTCGGCGTTTTTCCTTAATAACTTCGGAAAATAATACAGCACAAAAATCATTTTCACACCATCTGAAAGTGCAAAAAATTACTTCTTCAATGCTATCAGTTAAAGTGCCTTAAAATGCTTTCAGGAATTTCGTTAAATCAATTAAGGTGCCGTAAAATGTTTTCAGGAATTTCGTTAAATTTTTAAAAAAATATTTTTTTGGCATAATTTCCTAAAATACTTTTCATTCTGGCAACGAAAATCAAGCCGTTTTTATTGTTTAAACAAATCTTTAATTGTGCATTTCTCTTCCATTGTCGTAAACTGAAATGATAAACCAATATATTTTGCTTTCATATTTTATTTCATCGAAACTTTTGTGAAATCTTTAAACCAAGCTCTCCGAGATATTACTTTGCTTATATTGACATGGGTTAAATACCTCCTACAATCTGAAGTTCGAAATTACGTCGTTAAGAGAACCATGAATATAAAATGATGCAAGAGTTAAGTAAAATCATATTACCGGCGGACAAGCTGGTCGCCAAAGGCGGCTGGTAGTTTCTAAAACACACACAGAGATTGTGCTAGTACAAAAAATAGATTGCCATTTAAAAATAAATAGGACACTGAACTGATCACAACTCAAACCATGAATAAAATGACCATTTATTTCCCCCCTCAAAGCGGGACATTTTAAAAAACGTTTAGGTAATATTATTTGAATTCAAGAAAACACATATTTCTACAGTTTTTATTTAATGAAAAAATAAGGAATAAACACATAAAAATAAATAATCTATCTGATATTGGATTTTTCTGAAGAACACATTTTTGCTTCAGTATATTGTAGATTTTTTTTAAAAAAAGAATGAAATGCGGCTTCTCCAAAAAGAAAACACGCAATGGTTTGTCACTTTCAAAAAAAGGAAACAAACGCAAAGGTGTCTCCCATTTGAAATTTGACCGCACGAAGGCGCGAGCGAAACAAACAGGTGGTTACGTAATTCAAAATCCGCAAAAGTATTCCATTCCATGACTTCGAACAACGAAGAGCAGGTCTCGTCCGCATCCAGAGTCGAGAATCCACTGCATGCAAGATTTCCTCCTCGGTGAGCCACCCCCCGCCTTCATTGCGACTCCCAGACACAGGTAATCTTCCAACAGAGAATCGTGTTCTCAACCGGGTCGTAACTCATGTATATGTAAGGTTGATCAAGGCTACGTGCAACAATACATTCATAAATTAACACTCGCATGCAACAGTCACGGATGAAATCCATATCAAAACAGAAATAGTGATCAAGATAATTATGCTACGAGTGTATAATAAAAGTACTGATTTGTAAGCCGTATCGATAATAATAATAAGAACATTTCATGTTTCTAAATTAAAGTAGCATATAACATTCACCGAGCAAATTCATGTGAAACATAATGAAAATAAATGTACTAAAACATTCAACACTTAATCACGTAAGTGTGTCTGCCAGTGAACGGGTTAAATTGAAGGATGTGATGAAAAAAAAGTACTTAATATAGGCCAATGATAAGTGCGAATCTAAGAGTCATTAAAATCTGAATTCATTTCGACACCTAATTGTCAGTCTTGCCATTGAACGGGTTAAAATCATAAATGTAAACAAACATTTTCACAACATGGAATCATTGAAGCAGAAACTTTAAATACTCATCACGAATCAACAAATGTTTCGGGTCATTCTGATCTCGCTGCAAATAGAAAAGTGGTTTCTCATTCAAATTGTGAACAGAAAAATGCATCAAAACATTCATCGACCAAATTTATATGAGAGAGAATGCAAACAAAACAATAACAAAATTGACTCAGACTTCCAAACGCAAGTATTCTAAATCAATAAATTAGGGTGCGTGTGTGAACAAAAAGAACTTACCTCTATCGAGAAGAAATAACAAAACCGTTACAAATCAAAAAATATCCAGCGGAATATTATGAAGTTTCATGAGATATAACTCAATTCCATTTCCTTTAAATTGTGCATATTTCAAATTTCTGCTGTTTTGAGTTTGGACGCTATGATTTTTCTCTCCCTAGAAATCGAAGTTGCACCAATGTTCTCAGAGGAGGAAAAGTGTTGAGAAACTCGAGCTTCAGCGGCTGCTCCCTCACGCGTTGGACCCGAGCGCATATTATTACCTTATGTTCGATCGCGTCCACGTCCAATCGTGACGTCACGGGTCCAATCACATGACCACATCGTAACCGGCGATTTCAAATAGCGCGCCAAAACCCAAAATCTGACATCGTAAGATCACCTTCAAATGTATGTTTACATTCCAGAGATGCTTAATCATCACAAATTATTCGGTATTTACCCGTATTGCGTCAGGAAAGAGAAAAGTTTCGCAATCGCTCTGTTCTACTCTGGATGGTGGTATGCGAGCTCTCGTTAAAGAAAATTCATTTTATTGCATTTATTTTTATCCGATGCATGTTTTTTTTCTCTCAATATGGAAGGTTTTCTCCCTAAACTCAGGTTGTCAGTGAAGGCAATTGAAACAATTTTTATTTCGCATTATAATTTTAAAACGACTTGCAACCAATTTTTTAATTATGTGAAAGAATAAAATTACATGATTAATAATAAAGTCAAAGAAATCCAATTTTAAAATAAGGAACAGTCTAGATTAGCGTTTAATTCTTCATTCCACGTGTTCATTCATTAGATTGTTTGTCCTAGATGGTGTTTTATGAGAAATTTCAAATCTACCTACCCACTTACTCCATTTAGCATTTAAACGTCCAGGTCACTGCAAGTAAGTACCAGGCAACGGAGCAATACGCAACTGAATCAGCATACTTTG
>BGPR01028571.1:4717-19879 GCA_013235015.1 Araneus ventricosus | reverse complement strand
CATAGGTCATTTTTAATGACTTTAAGGAATTTTCATCCGAGGGAAATCAAACAACGCGTTTGGCCATGATTACGTAACAAATGTAGATACAAACCAACTAAATGCTGAACGGTTGATTTAAAACAGGACTTTCGTTCCCTCGGCAGTTATTGCAGATGGTTAAAAATAGTGAATTTTGATCCTAAAAATCCACAAAAATTAAGGAAGAACAGCATACAAATTAAATTAAGTGAAATATTTATTAATATCTGCCAAAGTAGAAACGTGTGCTGCTTCGGTGAGTGAATGAAAATGTTTGCAGTGATTCGGTTTTTGAAATTTTAAACAATTACCCTCAGTAATTCTCTTGCTGAAAAACTCTTTCTATATTAAGAAAGACATTTGAACTCACTAATAATTGAACTGAAAATCTTGAACACAGTCATCTGAAAACATTGCGTAAGCCTGGTGTAACTTTCATTGCCTTTAAACAGAATTTTTTTAGAAATTATTATTGTGAACTACCACTGAGAGCTGCAACAAAAATGTTTTTTAAGGAGATGGCGAAGACATTTTCAACTTAATTCAGAGAAGGAAACTCAGAAAGGTTTTCTGAAAAGGTATCCTGATTGGAATGCCTTGCATATATGCAATTCAATCCTACATTAATCGCGTGGGGTACAGATGTCACCCAGTAGTTTTCAAATTCCATTTATTGTTTAGAGATCAAACTTTCAGTACCTCTCCTTGAAATACTGAGGAACAATATGGCACTGTCATTCAAGCTCAGAAAGTTAGTGTACGGGAGATAAGAGAAAAGAAAGACACATGGGGGACAGGTGTACCCCATTGTAATAGAAATTTACGGACAGGATAGAATGACAATTGAAGATGCTTAGTCTTTAAGTGAGACCCAAACAGAACAGCTGGAAGATGCAGATATAAGACCATTTCTGGAGAAGAAACTAAAGTCGGTAGTTCGACCATCTTGGCAAGAAATCGCAACAACAATCCTGCAACAAAGTGATACTGGGATCTTCGGGACTCCTTATATCTTAAGGATGGAGACCTTTACTGTAAAAGGGAGAGTGATGATGGAAGCTCAAGTCAATGGCAACTAATTCTTCCGAACAGCAGAACTCAAGAAGTTATGCTAGAGACTCATGGCAGCGCAAGTGGAGGACATTTTGGAGTCATGAAAACTTTGAGTAGAATCAGAGAGCGATTTTATTGCGACCGTCGTCGAGAAATGGTGCAGGGAATGTCAAGCCTGCAAAGCCGGGAAACGACCCAAAACAGAACAGGGAAAGCCAATGATTGGATGGACTTCGAGAAGCTTCCTGATCGAACGCCGAGGTTCCCCTGTTGCAGCCTCTTTGGACGACCGGGTGATACGCCTTCCTCGCCGAACTTGGCTGGAATAAGTTGGAGCACGTTTGGAAAACATACAGACGTCTGTCAGAGAGCAAATTAAACTGTCCAGAGAACGAAAGAAGACTCCTTAAGACACTAGAACAACAGACGACCATTTTAAGGAAGGTGATCACGTCTAGGTGTGTACCTCGGAACGACGGAGTGGTCCGAGTGCAAACCTAGACCAAAACTGGGAAGGACCTTATACTGTTGTCCAGAAAATGAGCGATGTTGTCTACAGAGATCAGAGGTCGCCCAACGACAAGCCAAAAGTTATTCACATTAATCGGCTAGTTCCATACCGGACTACCGATCATAGTTGTATATAATGAGATTGCCGGGACATCAGTCTTTGAGAAGGAGAGCAGTGTTTCGAACATGGAAATCTCTTCCATTAAAATTAATCTTATGGTTGGGAAGAGAGTTTTACAGGGGTAAATATTAAATAACTGGCAGCTTCCAGGCCTGGACCACTGATCTTGGCGACAAACTTGGTGACCATCTTGACAACTTGGGCGACGAAATGTTTAATCTCAAAGGTGCTGAAATTTTCTTTATATTTCTATTAGGAGTCCAGATACAGATTTTTCCTGATAATTCCATGTGACGTCACAGCCTATAGGGGACAGTATATAAGGACTGTAATCGAATCACAGAGGAGTAGTTGAGTTGATCAACTGTGAGCGTGGTGATCGACTGGAAAGATTTTGGAGTTTGGAGAATATTCGAATACGAGATGAATTCAATATTGTCTCATACAAATGGAATTATTGCTTTATAAAGCAGTTTCATTTTATTTGATAATTATAGAATGTGAATCAAGATATGTGAATAAAATTTTAAAAAATGCACGAAAATGATGTCATACAAATGAAACTGGAATCCTTTTCTAGCCTTAAAAATAATATATATGAGTAAATAAAAATAATATATATGATTTAAAATTTCGTTCCAAATTTTTCCAGAACCATAAAAGAGAGTAAAGAAAATTTTTACCTTAATCAGAGTGTAAAACCATTTTAGTTTTAACATTTGATAAAAATTTATTTTAAAATGCGCATTAAATACTGAAGAAATGAAATTAATTTCTAAATTATAGTTTCTTTAGAAGTGTTTTCTTAACTAAAGATCACACAGCACCCTAAAAAGTTTCTTCATCGTAAAATCCACCATACTAATCCAGAATTCCTAGGACTAACTATCTCTATTTTATACTGTCATGTTAAATATTATGAGCTACAGAAATTTGACTAAAATTCTTATCCTCTCTGAACTCTACAAACTCTAAAACGGAAGTGATGAAATATAAAAGAATTTTAATATTAGTGAACAAAAATTTTATATCTTTTAATTTGAATACGCTTCGGATGGAAAGTTTTTCCAAGAACTCAATTGATTAAATATACAAATATTTTTAATATTAGGGAACAAAAATGTTTATGTATTTTAATTTTAATACGCTTCCGAGGCAAACCTTTTCCAAGATGCATAAAGAAAAATACTACTATAACGAAAAATCACGCTTATGTTCAGTAAAACAGCAAATTAAAGTTTCGTGGTAAGCACGTGATGGCTGCGTCACCGAAATTTGAAATAATTATCTTCGTTAATTCGTTTGTAAAAAATATACATATTATGTTAGAATAGTTATAATGTTGAGTAAAATTTTACGCGATTTTCAATACCATGATAATGAAGCAGAAGTAATTCTGATGAGCTACCACTCTAAACTACAACATCAATTCCTTTTAAGAAGGTATTTAATGCCAAAAAGACGAGCAATATTGAAGAAGCTGAAAGAACTTCTTGAAAAGGTGTTCAGGAAGGAATTTCCTGTGTATTTAAACATCTGGCGTCTCATACATCTGGCGTTGTTTGCACCACTAGTAAGGTATTGAAAAATTGTTATCAGCCAGTGAGGTATTTTAAACATTTTATTCAAAATGTTTGTCTTTCATTTCTTCTGCCTACTTCCGAGACACTGATTCGAGCATCTTGCTTTTTCAGACTGTATTCGAGTAAAAGCTGATCTTTGAATTTCTATTTAAAATTAGGTTCGTTTGAAATACCAGTTTTACAGGGGTAAATACAGTTTGTGTTTCTCTAGAGAGCATTTTCCTTTTAGGTAAGTAGTCCTAGAATGAGACTTCGCTCTGTCTCATGCAAGTAGAAAAATATACTTATTCCTATATCCAACGGAATTCGTACACGTTTAGAGGATATTTTTTTCATAGATTTATATTGTTACAAAGTTGTATATTTTTGTAACTAAAATAGACTTAAGGCGTACCTGTCAGAATGTCTTTTTATCTAGCAATTTTAGGAGTTTCTATTATGATATATAGCCAGCGAAACACTTCAAAACTTCATAAAGCGACTTTACTTTATAGTTCTAAGTGGTTCGTTTCATGGTGAGATTTGGAAATACGTTTGTAGAGAATTTTTACACTATATTTAATTCTCCTCATTTTTATACCACCAAAATATGAAACATTAAGAAACTATGGTTTCCTTTACCTTTAAGTGCGAGAAACATTAAAATTTCAAAAATTCTCGTTTTTGCAAAAAATTAAATGAATACTTTCCTCTACATTGCCTCTGACGAAAAGACGTTTATATAAATCGAATCTCTTTCCATTCGTTTTTTGTATACAAATTTAGGAAACAAGACAATTCGCATTTGTCTCGGTTATCTGTAGGTAGAAAGCTGTAAAATTTAGCACTAATGATGATAAGTAACATAAAGAAGTAAAGTTCATGTTCTGTTATCTGTGATCAACGATGAGATAAAACTTCACACTTTTTTTTCAGTCCTGTAATTTTCTGTTTCATTCGAGGTGTTGTAATTATTTTAAGATTCATGACACATTTAAAGCAATTTTACTTCTCGTATTCGAAAAACGGTAGATTTTTTTCAATAAAGCACTTTGCAAAAATTAGTTGTGTTTATTATTCCCATCTTTAATGTAGATTTGGAATATTTCACAAATATTGAATAGGCTTTCTTCACTTTTTTATTTAGTCCAACTTCACTTATCTATTCCTCATACAAACTACGCATTTGATTTCAACATTAAAATGACGCTTCACATTTTACATCCGTTAACTGGATTAAAACTAGCTGATAAAAAGAATTAAAACATCTTCCAGCCTACAGGAAGCATTTCCTAATAAACAAACTATCTTAAAGGATTTATATACGGAATTCAAAGAAAAATTAATGAAATAAAAAAGAAAGTTAAGTCTTTGCTTTCAGAAATGGAAGAGTGAATATTTGTTTAAACAATGAAAATGGTTTGCATTGTGCTACAACAACGAAAAGTATTGTTGTAAATTAAGTTCAAAATAAATCATAAACTGTTTAAATTACATTAATAAAACGATGATTTTAGCAGAGTAAACTTTATTTATCTTTAGTTCACGGTAAGACAAGAGAGGAAGAATTTTTAATTGAATAAAAAAATGCATCAACAAATATCTTAGCAACCTTAGTTGAGTTGTATACTAACAACTTATAACTATTGTCAAAAAACAATGAACGCACTCAATTGCTAGTTGTAACACTTTAACTTGTTAATTTTGTTGGGGACAAATTAATACTGAATAAATAATATCAATCCTATATGGTGACACAAGATCAATAACCTCGACTTGGTTAGCGGCTTGTTCAGGATATCAACAAGAAGTCTCTGACTTGATACGTGCTTAACATGCAGCTTGCCTTCCATCACTTTCTCGTGAATGAAGAAATGTCCTTCAATGATATTCTTGATTGAGGGCTAGTTTAACAGTTGGTTGGTTGTCTACTTGAAGTGTGGGTACTTCCTGCAAGTTTATTATTCCCTGATATAGTCTTGTAAGACAAAAGACTTCTTTGAATGTCTCAGATGCTGCCACAGCTTCAGCCTCTGTGGTTGAAGTGGCTACAATTGATTGTCCCTGTCTATGATACGATATAGCTCCTCCAGCATATACTATCACTGAACCAGATGGAATGTCTTACATAGGTGATAATTTTCACATCTGAAATTTTTGTCTTTTTAAAATTTCTTTAGAAATTTTTAAATATAATAAAAGGAAGATTTTTTAATAAATTTCGTGCCGATTATTGAAAGACATTTTGATGCAAATGTTTCAAGTAGATGTTTTTGACAATAGCTTTCAGAAGAGAAAAAAAAATCCAGTATTATCTTTTTGGCTATGAAATAATGTTTTCTCTATTGGTAGTACTTGAATAACGATTGCTGGCATTCTAATGTCTTGTACTACAAGCTGATTTGAGCTGTGACACATACAGCATGTTTTCGTGAATTGGGAAAGTCATATTAGAAACATCCCCAATCCATCCTAAATCTAAGGACTTGACACCAACGAATTGATCGAATTCGAAACAGATTAAGTCAAATAAACAGTAGCATGGAAACAGCATCAGTTTTTCGGGCTGTCCAATTTCGATTCTTATCCAAAAAATGTTTTAACATGCATACGCAATTCTATCATCCCTTAGGATCAATTCGTCTTAATCCTGGGGAATACTGCTTTTTCACTCAGCTCTGCAACCTCGATTCTCAAACGGCTACTCTTTAAATGAAATCGGTAACAGGAATTGAAAAGCTCACAGAAGACATCTAAGATTAAATAAAACAAATTCCATTGGACAGCAATCTTTATATTATAGAACTCAAATCTGCTGCTGATTTTTCCATAGAACAACGAGGAGATTTTCATATTAAAATCATCCTTTGATTAGTTGAAGTCAGTGGGGAAATTGAGAGAAGTCGAAATTTACCAACAACAAGGCGCTTTTGAATCAAGTAATGGAGGGTTGACATTAAAGTAACATACTTTTTCAAGTCATAAACTGGTTAAATTCGCATATTACCAGATACTAGATATCGTTTCGATCCATTAATTAATCCATCTTATATTTCCTTAAAGCACCAAAACATAAAAAATTAGGATGGCGTACAGGAAGAAACTAAACTGATGATCACAGTTAAGATATGATCATTTAATGGTTGCAAAACTTGTTAAAACAAACAACATTTACAAAGCAATGTGGGGTTGGAAAGCAAGCAGTGAGCCAAGAGAGGCCACTTTATTTAGATTACATACGACCACTTAATTTGCTCTTGTCAGTTACCAGACTACCCAGACGGACAGAAGTTCTTTCAACAGTGCTGCCTAATTTACCTTGAAATGGATATCATCTGGATTGGATCGGATTTTGGCTTTTAATGGCAGAAATTCGGTTTCGGCTATGCTCCGCCAAACACTAGATTAACTGAGAAATAATGTAAAATAAATTCCAGATAAGAAAAGGATGCATGCCTTAAAATCTTTATAAAAGGTAAGTGATAAAACAAATATTTCACAAACAGTAAAAATTTATTACCAAAGCTATACATTCTTGTTAAAAAAAACAGAGAGAAAACACCAAATGAACTAAATTCGAGATAATAACCAAAAATTCCGTAGGAAAGCAAGTAAATTTGGGTGAGGACTTTCACCCAACGAGTCCAAGGATTTTCTTTGTAGACAGCGGTAAAGCATCGTTTACTAGACGTTCTTTGAGCCACCTGAGGAGCTTATCACTCGCAAGCGAAGAAATAAGGGAATAAATAAATTTAAATTCGTTTTAATATTTTGACTAAAATAATTCTTTGTATTATTTTAAATTATCACAGAAGAGAATACATTGGAAATCGGAATAAATTGGAAATGCTTTCCATTGGATCATGTGACTCAAAGGTCAAATAGGAATAGCCCTCACAATCTACTAACTATCTCACAACCAAAGAAAATCCTCTTGGGTCAGGTATCTGTAGCTTCTCCTAATACCCGATTTTACCCCACTAGAAGTGCCCGGTTTAACCTCGAGTGCAGAGGTTATAGAAAACGGAAAAGAACAACACAATTGTTTTTTAAAATCTTTATTCTTTGATAGAATAAAAATCTTTACTAAACATATAATAAGCCTGACTAAGTATAGTTTTTATAATTGTAATGATAAACAAGTAAGGATAAATTAAAATGAAATGAGCATTGGAGAGTTGACGTCATAAAGCAAACAAACCTTCACAGAAGAGGTGAATTCAACAATAACTTCATTGCAACTATGATCTCTCTTTCTTCTTCACTAGAGGACTGTAGTTCAAAATTTATCCATTGAAAAAGAGAAATAATAACGCCAAAATCAATTTACCACGTTTTATCCTACTCTTCCCTACTCAAGCAGATACTGAAAATTACCATTATAGGCCTCTGCACCATGAAGAGCATTAGT
Source organism: Araneus ventricosus (assembly GCA_013235015.1). NCBI lineage: Eukaryota > Metazoa > Arthropoda > Arachnida > Araneae > Araneidae > Araneus > Araneus ventricosus. Next base: position 12,201 of record BGPR01028571.1, on the reverse strand, counting down.
TTTGCAGAGGATCTTAGTGTTAAGATACAAGAAAAAATTCTGAAATCCTTTGAGACAATTTAAGCAGCCAATATCACACAACGATTAGTAAATTTTTTTACACATTCATGATAATAAAGGAATTTTTCTCAAACGAATTAACAAACGTAATTATCCTATATTTCAAATATTCAATTTTACTATGCATTTTTTTATCTATGTCTTTACTAGTCTCCCACCCCATGTACATTATTTCGCTTCGATTGTTTCCCTTCTAAGAAAGTGAGGGTATTGACTGCTAAATAGGAAAAATGTTCCTTTCGAATTCTATGCAGCATTACCCATATAAATTTTTTTGCACTATATTATTAAAGTGTTTTTGTAAAATATTACATGAAAGGTTTTTAGGAGTCCTTAGAGTATAGAGAAGATATTAATAAAGGAATCATTTAATACTTACGAACTGCCTTATAATGTATATAAAGACATTTTTTTACAAACGCATTAACAAATGTAACTATCTCAAATTTTAAAGTATGAATTATTTACTTATAATTATAAACTTATTTATAATTAGTTTTAAATTATAATTAAAATTTGGCAAAATTTGCAATACTTTTCATTGTTCCAACGCATTTAAAACCGTTTCCAATGTTTAAACAAATATTTAATTGCTTGTTTCTCATACATTGTTGAAAGATAAGAAAATATTTAATGGATTTTACGTTCTTCGTTCATTTGATAAATTTTTCTGTGAAATCTGTAAAGGACGTCTTCAAGACAGTAAATATATGATGAAATACTCCAGTAAACTGAAAGATAATCGTTGCTAATTTTTTTATAAGTGTGTTTTAAGCAAATTAGCATGCTGCTAGACGTAAAATGCGCCTCCCTAATTTAATTTTGAAATCAAATCCGTATTTTACGTTAATATAGACAAGGAACAGAACAAGGTCAAGGTTACAAAAAGAACGCGGGTTAAATGTTTATAGCATTTTGGAGTTCAAAACTACTTCGTTAAGGTAACGATGAATATAAAATTATGCATAATAAATTCAGTTGAAATTTTATTTATTGCGTACTAGCTGACTTCGGCGACCAGCGTGTTCTCTGGGAATATGATTTCAATTGAATCTTGCATCATTTCATGTTCATTGTTCTCTTGACAACGTAATGTAAAACTTCAGATTGTGGTTAAGATATTTAACCCATGTTCTATTAGAGACCTTGGACCTCTTCTGTTAATTGTCTACATAAATGTTCTAATAGAGTCAAATATTGGCCAAGCCATGTAACCTCTAATTTCATGTTATCTTCACTTTCTTATTCCTCTTATAAAATATGCACTTGATTTCAACATTAAAAGTATGCAACATATTTTATGGACAGCGGCGCGTTAGCTGGATAAACATGCTGAGAAAAGAATGTAAACATAGCAACCATAATCATTCAGCTTAATGGATATGTTTCTAAATGTAAGCAAAGTAATATCTTGGAGAGCTTGGTTTACATATTTCACAAACATATTTATGAAATAAAATGTGAAAACAAAATATATTAGGATATTATCACAGATTACAACACTGAAAGAAAAATATGCAATTAAATATTTGTTTAAACAATGAAACCGGTTTGATTTGCGTTGCAAAAATGAAAAGTATTGTGGTAAATTACGCCAAAAAATATTTTAAAATTTATTAAAATTCGAGAAAACATTGTACGGAAATTTAATTGATATCATTGAAAAGGTAAATATAATTACACTTTTAAATGGTGCAAAAATGATTTTGTGCTGTAATATTTATTAAGAAAAAACGCCCAAAATTCGCCTAATTTTTAATTAACTAAAATTCTACTTAATATTTTTTAAAAGGGATGTGAGGTGCACATTCCCACTCTTCAAAGTATATTTGTGCCAAATCTTGTAGCTTAGGTCTATCGGTCTGCCCTGTAGATACAAACACACAGACACACACATTCACCTTTATTATTAGTAGAGTTATTATTATTAGTATAAACTCAATGATAAATAACTGAGAAAAGGTATTTTTTTCGAAATTCACATTTCAAAAAATTATTTTCGAGTCCGACTTAAAACTAAAATGGATATACTATCAATTGAATAATTAATACCGATTTCTGTCTATAGAATTTAAAAGGAAGTCTTGAAGATTAATTAAAAATACTTTTTTGAAAAATTTATATTGAAAAGTTAGTCTTGCCAGTTTATTTTCAGAAGAATTCATAAATAGAGACGCACGGTATCAATGAATTAAATGAAATTTTGCTGAAATTTTAAAGCGAAATATTCAAATTCATCTCTCAGAAGATAAACATGCACTTAAATGAAAGTCTACAAAAATACGCCACAATTGAGGTTTTCAAATTTTACACAATTATTCAGTGATCCGCTTGTGAAAAGTATGTATTTCTATAATTGCAAAATTTCCTGAAAAGGTTGACTAAATCTTGGCGCATTTTTTATTGCATTAAAAATATGCAAAAATAAAAGGCAATTCTGTTGCAGTCAGGACTGCAACAGAATTGCTTTTTAAGAAGACTGTGAAAACCGCCCTGGCAGATTTTTTTACATAGTTTTAAAAATTATTAGCTGAAAAGGTGTTCCTAGGGGAATACTTTATGCATATGAAATGTGAAGATAATGGTAATTGCTTAGTTGCGGCTTGAAACATAAGCGCATTTCAGGAATTGTGTATCTCGGAAGGGGTTAGACACGAAACTTCATTGGGGTGTTCTTTCCGAATTGCTGGCAAAATTTAATCAAATTTTGAACAAAATCAAAATTTTTTGAACATAATTAGAAAAATTAAAACAATTTCCTTTACATATATGAATTATTAAATAAAATTAATTTGGGTGTAAAATGTTAATAAATATTAAAGAACCAATCGTGTCGAATATAAGACGGGGTGTCCATAAATTATCTTTACAGCATTAGATTTAATAACTGCAAAAAGATTATAGATAATAGCAAACGATTTTCAAAATGTGATAAGGTGACTCATAAAGTAATTTTGTTTTCCAGGAGAAGCAGATATGTCGAAAAATGTGAACATCACAGGAGAAAGCTTAGGGTGTAGCCTGATTCATAGAGACAAAGTCCGATACCCAAGTGAAAAAACCTTCGGGCACAGTATGGAATGGAACCACCGTCCCAACCAACTATTTGGCCTTGTTATACGTCATTTACGGAAACAGGTAGGGTTCTCCACAAACAAGGGGCGGGTCGCCCATCTCTTTCAGATGCAACTTTGTACTTGGGTATCAGACTTCGTCTCTATGAATCAGGCTACACCCTAAGCTTTCTCCTGTGCCGTTCATATTTTTTGTCAAATCTGCTTCGCCTGGAAAAAAATTATGAGTTACCTTTTTACATATCGAAAATCGTTTGATACTATCTATTATATTTTTGAAGTTACTAAAGTCTGAGGTTGTAAATATAAGTATGGACAACTTATATTAAGTGAGATACTTCATTTCATCTACATCTACCTTAGTGACACTTCTTTACGGATGGAAGTTGAAAATGTATGGTAGTTTTGATTTTTATATTGAAGACATTTATTCTTATATAATATGTTTTTTATAAATATTATATATATCGACCGACTGGGTTACAAAGAATGGGTAAAGCACTAGACACATTTTGTTGCATTCAACCAGAACAGATTTCTATAAAAATTATTCCTACCAGCCTCATAGAAATTTAATATAAATGCTATACAAGACAATGCCACTATAGAAATTCTTTGCTATATTTTAAGCCTTTCTGTAAAATAGTTGCTGCAAGAATTGCTGAAGAATCTGGAATACAGCGATTGCAACATTAAAAAATTTCGGAATCTTAAACGTAGAAATGCGGAAGGAAACTGAAAATTCCATGGTTTTGATTTTTGGAAACTCTTCAATAGGTGCTAAAATAAAAAACATGTTTTTTAAATATTCCCAATTCCGTTAATGGAAAAGTAGGTTCTGAAAAATGAATTTCGCAGATAAGTTCTTTAAAACTTCTTCTCCCAGAACATTTGAAGTTCAATCTTTGACTTAACGATTCAATTCTATTTCCTAGATTATGCCTGCGGAAATGTAACAAAAAAATAATTATTTAGTACTGTAGAAGGTCTAGATTACATCAGTAACGGATAAAATAATTTCAGTGCTTTCGCACCTCCAAAAGTCATTTACAATTTTTAAGAGTTGCTCAGGGATATAGAAAGAAGTCATTTTTGCAATCGAACATGGAGTCTGGAATGCAAAAGCGGCCCGCTACATGGGCTGTTTTTCGGTGAATTAAGAAAAAGATCATTAGAGAACATATAAAATATACATTTCAGATTGAATGGAGTGCAAAGTTACAAAAATAAAGAAGCATAATATCATGGATTACAACATTACAAACATTTCATATCAGTCATACCGCATGAAACATGGCGGATACGGAAATGGCAAGTAGGACTCCGCATAAAAAACAAACGTTTCGAGTAGGGTAATTCCGGGAGATATGCCGCATATTTTTTGAAGTTGTGCATAAAATCCCATTGTGCACATAAAATAAAATAAACCATGTTGTGCTATTTAATGTTAGATATACAACATGTATACAGCGACAAAAAAAATAATTAATATTTTTTAACAATTTTTTTCTAAAACATTAAACTGCGGCGCGTCACCCGTACATTCGGGGTGAGACGCCGCTCTTGTGCGGGAGTTATGCTCCGCCCGCCGTAAGAAAAGAATGAAATAATAAATAAAAAATATTTAAACAAATATTCATATCTGGACTATAATTACCTATGTAATAACAAAAACAAACTAAATGAGTACAATAAAACGTACTAGTAGGTTCAAATAAACATTAGTCTGCCTGCTTAGATCACTGCTAAAATTATCAAATTATTTTTTAAAGATTGAATTTTAATTGTTATTTCAGCAACAACGTAACATCAGTGTATTAGAGAGGGAAAAGAAAAAAGTAAAATAGTGTTTACTTTTTTTTATTTGTTAATAGACCTGTTTTTTCGACCGCAATCTACAGAAAAAGTGTCGAAAATAGTACAGTTTCCATGTAACCACATTTGAAACATGATTCAAAGAAGCCAATCACACTTCCTCTTAGTTTTGCAGTAGTTTTCAGAGCAGTCCTTGCAAAGAACGTCTGCGTCACATGTGTGATCTAACTGTTTATTGTTATCATGATGACTTGCATCTTTCTTCGCCTTCTTAATTTTTATTTTTCCCTTTTTCTCCTTTGGTTTACTAAACTTGATACCGTTTGAACATTCATCAATGTCTGATGAACTGTCATGGGATCCTCCACCTGATTCAAAATTAAATTTTCTCTTGGTAGTTTTGAAATCGATTTAGTTAATTTTCTTACATTTTTGGAATCATTTCTTTAAATCTGCTTTAAGCGCATTCCTATTGTCAATAGGGGTTAAGAGTACTGCTGTTTTCTTAATTCTGTGCTTTGCTGTCACCTGGATAAGTGTCGGAATAGGAGAGATTTTATGTAGGTGTTTGGTAGGTGATGGTGGTTTTACACTGCTAGTTCCAGGTTCTGCAGGCTGTAAATTGATTTGAGGTGTGTTGATTCGTACTTCACTTGATGAATTTGCCTCCTCTTGTGTCGTGTTTTCTGATACGGGCACTTCACTCTCCGCTCATGCAAAAAACAATTGATCTGGGAGAGCGTTGTTTTTAAAAGGAAAGATTCCAGTGACCTTAAAGCCACTAGTAGCGTTGCCAACAGTTGCCGATTTGTTCCAAGCATCGCAGATTAAAGACCCAACCTGATACCGAGTCAATTTGCACCCAATATGTTGCCCAACCCAAGTAAGTGTTCAGTAACATAATAAAATAAGGCACGGATATATAAATTTCAATTTTATTAATTGCGGCATCCCGGACAGAAGAAACTGCGGCGTGTATACCTGTTCGCAGTGAGGCATGTATCCCATTTTGTACGGTACACACGCCGCACATCGTAGTTGCCGGCACTCCCAAAGGAAAATTGCGTAACCATACACACAAACAAAAAGGACTCAAACTACAAACCTATTGTAGAAGAGATGATAAAAATTTCAAGATTTTAGGCTGTAGTATGAGTTTAGAAGTTCATTTTCTTGATTCGCACCTGGACAGTTTTCCTGAAAAGTTAGGTGGAGTTAGTGAGGAACAAGGTGAAAGATTTCACCAAGATATAAAGGAAATGGAGAGGCGATATCAAGGAAAATGGATTGCCAGCATGATAGCCGACAACTGCTGGATGCTACAAAGAGACAATCCCTGCAAAGTTCACAAGAGGAAAACTGGCAAAGGACCTTTTGTGGTAAATAAAAACGTTATTAGAAGGACTTGTAACTTTATACATATACTTAACAATTACTTGAACTAGGATATAAATGCAATTTATATGGATTTATGAATTAATGAAATTTAAATGAAATGTCAAAATTTCTCTATTTCAACTGTTTCCTTCAAAATATGCAATCACTTTGTAAAAAATCCTTACTTGATAGAAATAAATGGATTTCATTTTTAGAAGCAGCACTAAAAATAACATAAAAATCAGTCATCAAAATTAAAACATTTTTCACAAAGTAAATGTTTGCAGGCCTATGTTATAAATGAAGATTGGAAAATAAATTGATGTCCCCCAAGTTCTGGTCGAATAAATAATGCAATCCTGTTGTTAACAATTCCGAAACAAAGCTGATGATATTTGATAAGTAATTCTATGAATATAATATTAATAAATAGATATTTCTCTAATTAAAAATAATATTTGAATATTACTTAAAAAATTCGTATGAAGATTTGATTTCAAAGTTTTTTATAAAATTCTAACTATATTTCATCCTTCTTTAAAGCTTAGAATTTAAGCTATTGTAATTATTTTTGGGAGTATATCGTCGTCAGATCTACTGTAATGTTGTTGGCATTTGAATGCCGAAGGAACCCAAAGGAATGCTTTAGAACACATTTTTAATAAATATTTTCAAAATGTCTTTTATTGGAAATCGGAGAAGGTACTGAAGATCACCATTGCAGACTTTACTGTCTTTTTCAAAAGCATTCCATTAGCAGTAAAATTAAAATAAAACACAAAATAAGCTTTTCAAATCCTTTCTGAATTTAAAGCTTTAGCGTAAGAATTATACCTTCACAGCATTTTTAAGAAAATCGAAAGATGAATAAAGGTATTATTACATAAACGAATATAAAAGTATGATTGTACCGAATTTCGAAAACACATATATATCATAATTTTTATGTTGTTCGCAAGTGATTTTAAACCTTTATTTGTTGAAGAAACTTAAAAGAGGGGTTAAACTTAAAAAACAACTTGAGGGAACTTAAAAGCAGAGATTTTATCACACTTATATCTTTGTAATATGACCGTATATCAACATGTTATTTACCAGGAGTTGTTTAGTATAGTATTAATTGTAAGAATTGTTTTGTTTAGTATTAATTGTAAGAAT
>BGPR01028570.1:0-19879 GCA_013235015.1 Araneus ventricosus | reverse complement strand
CTCCTCCAAAAATAAATCAAGGAGTATTTTTATTCTTTAAAAAAAAAAATCAGCAATGTCTCTGTTTATAGATTTTTTTCGCAGCAAATATTACTTATTATTATCAATATTATTATTATTAGCACTTTAATAATATAATTAATAATATTATTAGCACTTTCTTATTTAACTTGCTTTTAAATATTTGTACCTGTCACACTTAATAGGTTATCACATAATTTAATGAATTTTCTATTCTAAATTTATTGTATGGCAAGAACAGATATGTTCTCAATTATTAAACTTAGTGTAGTAAAAACTTTAGAATTAAAAATAAAAAACCTGACTGTTTTTCATTTGGAATAATAATTTATACAATTAAATAAATAATAAAGATGAGAGATTTTGTAATGTACAAAATCAACATAGCTTTTTGTCAAAAGATAAAGAGATTTTTGTATCTACCCATAGAATTAATAGTTAAAAAAAACTAATCAAACTGAAGAATGAAAATATTTGTATCCGAAATTTGTTAAGGTAAATGCTCCAGTAGTGGGCCACTTAAGGGTATTTCCTCAATTATCATCTAAACTTTTGAGAAGTTTCGCTAATCTGTATTTTTTTATGGTTGTTCAAACTTTTATCTAAAATAATAATCACCTGAAATATCAAAATAATTGTAATATAATTTTTTAAAAATTAAAAACTTAGATCACTCCTATGCACCAGAAGTGGGCATAGCAAACTTTTGATGTACCAGTAGTGGGCATACCAAAAGTGGGCCACCCAGATTTGTCGATTGTGCCAAAGAAAAAAGAATAAAATCATTATATATAGTAATAATAACAATACATTAACATTATACACTATAAAAAATGCAATAAAAATGACTTGATATAGGTGAAATCTTTTATTTATCGATTCTAATCACATGAGATTTACATTTTCTCTCTAACAGCCAATTTTTTATTAAAAGTATATGCTAATTATCGATCTTTCATTTTAAGTTCTGTTTGGGGCATTATGGATATTAAATCTTGATATTTTATGTTGAATAAATCTTTTTTTTTTTTTTTATCATCTTGCCTCTGCAGCCAGAAAAAAGCCCTTTTAAATGGTGATGGAATATTTTTCAGTGGTCCAGCAATGTGATAGTTATTATTGTCTGCCTCGTTACAGAACCCAACTAATTCTTGAATATCAGTCTTTTCCTCAACAGTACTATAAAATATTTATTATTTGAGTAATTGGTCATAATGTTCCATTAGTGTACCTGTAGAGGGCCATTAGTGTATCAGAAGTGGGCCATGTGGCCCATTACTGGTTCTGATAAAAATAAAGCAAATCTAATTAAATAAAAAGACTTTACAAGATGTAACCTTCTTATTAAACATCACAAAACCAGTCTATTTGAGAGAAAGCATGTGCTCCAGTACTGGCCTCCCTAGGCCCACTACTGGAGCATTTAGTAAAACATTGATCCAAAAGTGGGCCACCCTTCACTATCCATAAATTATCAATATTATTTTATTTAAAGATAGTTTATAATACATTCATCATATAATCAAATAATATCAATAACAATTCATTTTAAAAACAAATAGAATGTACGTTAAAAAATAGTTGAATGAAGAGTTACCTCTTAAGGAAATCATTAAGAATAAGCTAAAAATGCTTCTCTCAGAGACCAACTTCAGCAACAAACTTTCTAGCTCCTAACTAAACAGGAAATAAAGGCTGTACCTTTGGTATTTAGTTGATAAGGGTTTCAGCCTACCAGAGGCAGATCTCTTATTTCATTGGAATGTTAGAATTTCTTGTTTTTCAACTTAAAAACTCAAGTGGCCCACTACTGGAGCACTTACCTTACAATTTTTCAGTAATTTTTTTCTACCTAGAGTGTAAAATTTGTTTTTAAATGCTTGTATTATGAAATTATAATTTATTTATTGTTCTGATTTCTATAATAAAGTTTCTATTTTTTATATGCAAACAATTGCAATAAATAAAGTTAGAAATGCAGTTTTCAGATGAACGAAATCTTGAATGATTTGAATTCATCTCAATGCAGAATGTAAACAAATAGCGGAAGGTTACAATACATTTTAAATATGGAGAAAATAAAATAAAAAAAAAAGAATATCAACGATGTTTAACATCGTATTAATACTTTTTATGCCGGTAGGGGAAATAAAAAAAATAACTTAATGTGATTAAAAGACTGTTTTTAAAATCTTGACTGAATTCTGACTGCGCCATCTCGTAGCGATTTTACAAATGGCTGCAAACGGGAAACAAATAGTTCTCAATTTAGTTGTTATTTTATAAATTAGGTGCACATTTAAACGTGGGAACATCATGATTTTCGATAAAATATGGTAATTAAAATGCTTTAATAACAACCATTATTATATGGCAAGAACAGATATGTTCTCAGTTATGAAACCATTGACCGACCATTGGTCTAATGTATTTAAAAAAGTTATTAAAATAAACTAGCCAAAATATAATAAATATATGAGATATGGATAATAAATATATATGTCACTTTTTAAAACCTTGTACTATTCCAAATTGTCTATTTAAAAACCATGTACTTAATTGATTTCAAAGCTACAGTCCAATAAATTCTGGATTTTATTTGTTATTAATTTTTTTCTTTTTTTAAAGCTGAAACACTAAAATGTAAATGAATTTGTAAAATCACACTAAATAAGTTATATTTTGAAATTACTCCTAGGCTTCGGTCTATGTACAAATGTAGTATTATTAAAATTCCAAGGAATGTGGTTAAAACTCGGCTTTTTTATTCTGTTATCGAAAAGTAAAAGAAAATTATTTTATTTTGGTTTGTATATGTTAATATCACAGGACAAAGGTTTTAATTGTATGATGTTTATTTTAGAAACTGTTTGGAGAAATACAGCTAATGCCACTGACGAAATTCATGAAGTGATGACGAATTGGTTCCGATGCTGCAAAATTGAGATGGAGGGAAATATCTCAGAATGAAAAATTTGTAATTTTATATAAGAATATGTAATTTTTTGGATGTCATAATTTTATCTTCCTCTTCTGATAGTTATCTTCTTGATGTTGTATTTTTCTTATAAAGTAAGAATTATTGCAAAGATCGAGATGGAGGGAGACTTCTCAGAACGAAAAATAGTGACATGAATATATAAATTCTTGGATGTTGTAATTTTATCTTAATAACAGCCTTTTCTGACAGTTAAGCTTCTTGATGTGTGTAGATTGTGATGTGTGTTTTCAGAAATTATGCAAATGAGCTTCTGCATTGTTTTGTTGAAAATATCCCTATGTGTTACAGTAAGGAATTGCTTGTGTACAATTTTCATAATCTTTTGCATTTAGTTAGTGATGTAGAAAATTTTGGTTGTTTGTATAATTTTTCAGCTTTTCCATTTGAGAATTTTATGGGTAACACAATAAAACGTATGGTCCGTGCACCAAACAATCCCCTGCAGCAAGTAGCTAAAAGGCTTGAGGAAAAAAATTTTTGCGGAGATTTGCCTTTTAAATCCAATAATATAGTTACTAAAAAGGATGGGAAAAATCGCATTCATAAGACTGCCCAAAAATAATTGTGTTGTCAGTTTAACATTAGTGGATTCTTGTTTTTTTACTAAAAGTGATGATATTGTGATTGTCAAATCTATTGAAGATGTAGGCACTTCAAATTGCTTTAAGCTGTGTTGTGATTTTTTTTGTACAAAGATAATTTTTATACAGTACCTTTAGAAAGTAGTAGGCTAGGAATTTATAAACTTCATTCTCTTCAATCTAGTAAAGTTATTTTATCCACTGACATATGTAGGAAATGTTTCCTTTTACCAGATTTTAATATAGAAAACAAAGAATCATTTATTTGCTTTCCTTATTGCAATATGGATATTTTTCATTGATTTACCATGCAACTTTTTAAAGCTCTTATACTTTTCATTGTGCTTGCATATATCAGTGCCAGATCTAGATGTTTTAAATGTAAAAATGTTTATAATAGTTTTGTAGTACCATTTTATTTCTTTTCAAATTGTAGATAAATTGTAATGTTAATTTGCTGATAAATAAAATGTATATATGTATTTAATTGTATGTAATTTTATTTCTAACTTTTCTTAAGTCAAGGCTGTTTTTATATATAAAAAAGTGCTTTTACACATTTTGCAGTTTGCTGGGCATAATTAAAATTTATTTTTAAATTCATGATACGATTTAGGTTTAGGCTCTTTAGTATCTACATTTTAATATATATGTCCTAAACATGAAGTATGAATTTTAAATTATTGAATTTGTTCTCGAAGTATTGAGTTTTTAAAGACTTTGCAAATGAACATTTTTTCAATAAATATTTTGTATATGTCAAAGTAAAATGTATTTAACTATTTTATTTCTAAAATAAAATGAAATCTGTTAAAGTTGACAAATGACATTTCTTTTTTCACATAGCTTTTCTAATGTAACACTTTAGATTCTAATGTATGTACTATGAAAAAAAGTATTCATTAGGGAAAATTATAATTCTTGTTTAACAAATGAGATGGTATATAGTACTGATTATCCAAATCAGTCGTGACTGAGGGGACAACATGATTACATTAAGTGAAGGTGCGGGTTTCCACAGAAACAGTTAAAACTTTATGATGCAAAGATTGAAGACGTGGAATACTGCTGCAAGGATACCTAAACTATTAAATGATCCCTTGTAGTTTAGGTATGTCTTTGTAGAGATATTCCAATTCTTGTAGTGGAACACTACCTCAAGGTTTGTTATTGCCTGATAAAGATTAATAAAGAGATGCACACTAGAAGTAATGATTTAGCATGTGGTTAAGAGTTTTGTAGAGGCTGAAAACACTGGGGCTTTTTTGGGAGGGGAGAGAATTTTGAAATTTGTTCATATTTTATGTTTGAGTCATTTCTATTTCTGTAAATAATCCAATCTTGATGATTGTGCATAATGTCGCATATTATAAATTTGTAATTTAAACAAAGTTACTATAAATATCTGAATACAATTTCAAACTTCATTTTGAAGTTTTGACTTTCATCATTTTAAAGTATGTAATTTGAATTGTTTTTTTTAAATGCTCTATGCTACATTAAAGTGATAACAGCACTGTTTAATACAAAACGTTATGTAGAACTGATGGAATTTCATATTTTAGTCATCTAATGACAATTTTAGTTTACAGATTACGTGTTAAGGCATGTTGATGTTTCCTGATAATGTGAAGTGGTCAGACTATTTTTGATTGAATTTGTTTTTAAATAATGCTAATAAAAAGTATTAATGCAGATTATATTTCCATTCTCTAAACACCAAAACTGCATGGGTTTATTTAACTTCTACAAGTTATCCACAAAAATATAGTATACATGTATAATTTCATAAAAAAAGGAAAAGTAATCTTCCAGTAAGCAGTTTATTAGTCATGTAAATATTGTCAAAATAGTTGCTTCCCACCAAAGTTTCCAAAATTCCAGGTTTTTTTTTTTTTTTTTTTTGAAAATGTAGGTGTATATAGACCTAAAAAATAAGAAAACTTTGGTTGGGCCATCGTAGGTTCATATAGAAAACTTGGTTGGCCCAACAGTTAGCAACTCAGTTGGGCCAACATTGGGGAATGGTTGGTTGGCCCAACAGTTAGCAACTCAGTTGGGCCAACGTTGGGGAATGGTTGGTTGGCCCAACAGTTAGCAACTCAGTTGGGCCAACGTTGGGGAATGGTTGGTTGGGTAACCGTAAGAAAGAGTGCCAATCCGTACCTTTGGCCAACCGTGGATGACAACGTTGGGCCAACTGTATGCCAACGACTTGTGCTACTAGGGCTACTATTGTTAAGTGCTATTTTATACACAAACATTTAAACAAAAACCCCACCTTCTTCGTGAATTAAAGTTAACTAGAAGTTACTGAATATCTACTTACAATTTTGACCAGACCCCATATCATTGGTCAGTTTTCAGAAAAGTGGAACTTTTACTTAAAATATAGGTAACAAAAAAATATTACATTGAATGTATGAATTAATAGGACTCGGGGAGGTATAAAAATTTAGATTGCATTTTGCAGTACATTTATTGACACAACATAAAATAAAATTCATTAAGGTCATTAGTTAATGCAAATGCCTATTCAAATAGTTTAGAAATTAGCATAGTCCACGATAAGTGAAACCCTGTATATGAGCTAAGTCAGAAAATTGCTATAAATAACCTTCTATTTGAGAACAAATCCAGCTCTCAAATGAAAACCATTTTCTCAAACCGATCAACGCTCTTTGGGTTATATTTCCTACTAAGGGGCACCCCTGATATAAATGGGAACTCTATTAGTAAGCAGAGTAATGGCTTCCAGGAGAGGGTTTCATTTAGGGGTAATTCAAACCCCACACCATTACAATAATGATGGGAGAGAATATCCCTACCAATGAAGGCCCGACTGTATCGAGTGAGTCGTCCGCTGTGTCGCCCATGGTAGGCTCATGGGAGGCCGCAAACTGACTTAATTATGTCGAAGTGCGGCCGGGTTCTCAGATTCACACCGGACGGAGGATGGCGGGAGAAACTGTAGGTTCTGATTTTCTTAATCTGTCTGCGGCTCATATTCCCACGATCCTTCCTCGCTGCATGAGATCGGAAAGCGGTGTCTGACTATATATATGGGATCTAGTCATATTAAGATTTTGTCGACCAAACAGACTCTGTCTGTGCATTGTTTTAAGTTTGAAGAATGGAATGCTCAACTATATATCATCTCTTTAATTAATTACCAATCTATTCAGAAAATACAGGTGTCCATCACCCCCATCGCCTTCGTGGAAACTCAAACGAGATTAATTTTGGCAAATTAACCACACTTTTAGTTTGAGGTAAAAAATAGTTTGAATCTAAATTTCAAATCCATAAAGCAGTTTTTAAAAGCTTCTGTTTTGAAATAGGTAGACGAGGTAAAAACGTTAGATATTTCTTTGTCTGCTTTTTTAAAACACAAAAAAAAAAGATGAAAAATGAAAACTTAGCTGTTTTATCTTTAATATTCAATTTCATAAATACTTTCAGTACCACTCTTTCTACCCTAGTAGCTCTGCTTCATATCTTATATTTTTTTGTTATTACTTGAGATTACTAAAAAACGGTACTTCATCCCCAAGTCCCAGCTATGCTACCCCTCAGTGAAATGGGGAGGTGGCTGTGGTAGAATGGATATTTACGTCCGAGTTTTTTCTCCTGGCAAAGATCACCAGCGTGAAGGCCATTCCATTATACCCCATTAAAGGTAAATGGACAGTGATAGATTCTCTTTAAGTCCCAACAGCCAACGTATTTTGCACCTCCTGTTTTACCATGAATCGCTCAAGTCACAGTGTATTTTCTCTGTGGGCCGTGGAAGTGACTCTGGGACTTGGTCTAGCTGACTGGAACAAGTGAATAAAAAAACAACAAAATTTCCACCAACTTTAAATACTGGAAATCATGGGAAACTTAACTTTTCATATGCAAATGGGAAGAATAACAAAATGTATTTCGCTTAAAAAAGAAATGAAATGTTTTCGGTAAACCCTGGTACCATCATTCTGAAGATCACGAAATCTAGTTTGCAGTTCAATATATTTTCAAAAGAGTTTAATCAGGTGTTTCAAGAAAAGTCCATTGTAATTAGAACTAGGTAGGCTTGAAGTACATCTATTCATTATCTGCGCAGTTTAACTATGAACTTGACTAGACCACAATTTCTTATAATATGAAAGTTTGAAAAGCTCAAGTATCAACCGTATTATCGGAGCAGAGCTTAAAATTTTGATCACAGTACCCCATATCCTCCGTGTGGCCTGGAAACGGCAATTCAGTGTCATAAGTTGATCATCTGCAAGTATATTTGCACTTGTACAGCCCTAAAGTTGCTGAAGCTAAAACCGGAAGGTTCCCTTATCAGTTTGGTTGGACAATGGTAGAATAAAGAAGGGGTTGATGAAAATTTTCAAAATAATAAAATACAAAAAAGTAAAAATTAAAAGATACAAAAATAATACTTAAAATTATGAGGAGGAAATACAGGCAAAACAGTAAAAACATAATTCAAACAAATCACAGTGCGTATAAAAGTAAAACAATAAAAAATGACGTGTTCCAGTCACAGTTCATGAAAGTTCATAGTGATGAAGACAGGATGTCATATTTACAGTATATTGGGAGATTTTTGAGCCAGGAATATCTGTTGTAATTCTGTTCGATTTCTGGAGGTCTTATTGGATAATGGCGAAGCTAAAGCTATATCTTTACCAAAAATGGCTGCGGAAGATATATTTTCTATCACGAATTTCACAAGTTGTCTGATCTTTGCTCTTGGACATTTTGTTGGTGAACACACTTCTCCTCCAGATCGATTCTAGACGTGGTGCTATTTTTCCTCAGATGGAAGGAAGTAGTTAGTGGACAGGCAAAACCTATTGGATATCCGGTATCACCAAATTCCCACTGATCTTTTAGAATGAAGTGAAGTCGATCAAGATACGATGAGAACTGATCATGATCCGCAACGAACAATATTTCGTACCTTTACCGTCAAGTTTATGTCAATCTAGCATTTGGTAGGAGGTTATTTATTTTCTGTAGGTATGCTGAATTTGGTGTCTTCTAATCATTCGCTTCGGCACGAAAACAATACATTTCAAATAATAATCAAAATTCGGATTTCAGTTTTACTCAAGAACTTTTTCAGTGACTTATTCCGATAGGTTTGAAGTTTCGGTGATTGGTGGGATATGCAATTCGCATCGCTTAGCTCTCATCAACAGTTTGGAATGGAAATTATGAAGTATTATTTCAAAGAAACAATGTTTCTGTCCTAACTACCTTAGATATATTGAAAAAAAATTTCAACCTAATCATTTTTATAAGCTGCATAAAAAACACATGGCAAAGCAACCCATGGACTAGACATCATTACAAAAAACATAAGACCGTATTTTCGTAAGAAATTTGCTTGTTTTAACAACTACAGAAAGCAATTATCCAAACATACACATATTAGATACTAAATATCCCAGGATATATAATAATTTCACATGCACACACAAAACAATGATAAAAGCTATTTCGGTAAAGATATAAAAATGAATCGATTACACTACACAGAGTGTAAAACCGAATAACAGATGCAAATTGTAGTGTATAAAACATTGGTTCATTTTCAATCAAAAATAAAGTTAGAGGAAAGTCACAGTTTTCACTCAGCCTTAATTGTATAATAAAGAGAGTCTCTGTTTTCCCCACCTTGGGACGGAACCTCTTGCGAAACCACTCGTCTCTTATCTTTTTTTTCTCAACTGCAGGTAAGATGATGCCGCAACTATAATTAAACAAGTATTGTTCTTTATCCCCTGTTTTGAATCATGAATCCATGTCTGTAGCAGTACCAGACGCATATTCATTAATACTACTTAAACCAATGTTCTTTCGTAGCAATTAGTGGCGGCGAATCGGGGGGCCCACCCTAATTTTTTCCGGGCAAAATTAAATTTTTATTTCATTTTAGCTGCCTAAAACTAGGAAATATAAAAAATCAATAGTGTCCGGGAAAAGTAGCTAATTTTGTAACTAAATTTCTAAATTTCGTAGTCTACCCCGTATAATCCCAAGTACTTTTAGATGTCTATAAATTTTATGCCCCCCAATATCCCCACCCAATCACCATCCCTTGTAACAAAGTTCAGAAGTTTCTTTGGTTCATTCCAGATTTCCACTTTCATCGAATTCGCCTGAACTTAAATATTTAATGCCTGCCAGTTTTCTTATACTCTCATCATCAACAAAATCACCAACAGGATTTTCTTAAAATTTCATCATTTTCAATTTAAAATATCATTTTCAAGAACATAAGACATGTAAACTATTGATTCTCTCAAGTTCGGCAATAACATCACTATAATTGTCATAAAGATCTGACGCTATCTTAGCTGAAAACCGAATATTTGGATCAAAATCTTCCGTTTTTGTTCCACTGATGTTTGCTATTTTGATGGGCAGTATTGACAGCGTTGTCTGGCGACGTAGTATTTCCATGTCTTTTTTCCGACTTTCGGTATCTTTTGCATATCCAATTTATCTTTCTTCTAATTCTTCTCTTTCTTCCTCAAACCAAACATCCTGAATAAACAGTTTTTCATGGCCTTCACTTCCTTTATTTCAAACATTTCTGAAAATATCTTTTGTAAATGAAATAAATCAAAAATCTGTAGCAAAAAATTGTCAAGTTCATTCCATCTGTCCATCCCTATCTAAGCAGATTTATATTTAAATTAACGAAATTAAAAATAATGTATCTCTATAACGAAAAATTTCGCATTATAACGTTAGATGATAAACACGTGGGAATAGCGTAAGTTAGAAATGTTTGAGATTCATAGGTGCAAATGCACTCTTCCTCCTTTTCGTTGCCCATTAAGATTTCAAGAAAAATACTATTGTGTTTATATCATGAATCGTAAAAATGTCATAATGAAAACAAGATGATGTATCTCCAATAACTTCCTGTGAATTCAGTCCTTAATTCGAAGTGACACTGTTCATAAAGGAATTATTCTTACAATTAAAGCCAAAGATTCGACTTAAGATTTTCCAAAAAAAATGTGTTTGAATAGAAGATAAAATCGTTTTATAGTTTTCTAAAAAAAAAGAATAATTTTAAAATAAAAAATATCCTTTGCTGTGTTTATTGAAAATGAGCAGTCAACAGAAGTTCCATAAAAAGTGAGTTTAAAAATAAAAACTTAACGCTTCCGAAACTACTACACTTTCCACAAATAATGCCATGCTTAGTGCAATGCAACAAGAAAAAAAATTTCACCTCCATGCAAATAAGGCATTTTTTATAAATGACACAATTGATAAATTAGCATTTTCTTTTCAAGATTAGATAAACGATGTCTTTATGCAAACACCAGTGCTTATGGCTAGTAACGAATGGTTTCAGAAGATTTTGCCGATCATTTATTGAAAAACTGGAAGTGGCTTAATACAGCGAGATACAAGAAAATATATTTTGGCCTTAACTCTTTGCACTCTTATGTCGTGACCCGACATTCTGAATTATGCATCTTTTACACATTCTTGTTGGATAGCGCCTATTATAAAAACCATATGTGTAATAGCAAAAACACAGAGATTAATTTTTAGGAATTGAAACAAATTAATAACAATATTTTTCAGCTTCCCATAGCGCTAAATCAATCCTTACACTTACGCGTATATAATTATGCATCTTATTATCTATCAGAGTGCAAAGAATTAATTTCTTCAGTATGTAAGTGTTATGTTGTTTACTTGATGAATTGATATATAAACACATAAATTGTTAACTTGATATTATATATAATATAATATCATATATACCTAAATTGTTATATTGTTTAATTGATATTATATAGTTAACTTGATATATAAAACACATAAATTGTTAACTTGATATTATATAATATAATATATAAACACTTAAATATATAAAACTGTAGTTCAGTAGATTCAAAAATTGTATTTGTTAAATTAATTTGTTCGTATATATTTTAAATATCCTTTTTACCAACCAAAAAATTTAAAAAAAGATATCATGCATAAATATAACATAATTTCACTAAGTGATTTAAGATTATATTTCATAATTTAATGTTTCATTTATCTGTGGTATACAATTATAATTCGTATATCTGTTCACTGTTTATGTTTGTAATTCATTAAATACTGGAGAAAGAGTGGGGCATCATACCTCTTCATTCCATTACATTGCAGTGTGAATAAGATTTAAGAATTCATATATCAACTGTGCTATACAATGGTGCGTACCTGAGCGTTTTTAAACATGTGGGCTGAACAGTGAGAACTTGTTGAGGTTAACTGTGTTAAATTTAACATGTTGTGCTTTCCATTAATGGAAAAGTATATTTAACCGAAAAGAAAAACACAATTTAAAGTCAAATTTTGTTTCTTTGGTTAGTGGTACAAAAACAGTTTAGCCTTGGGGAAAAGAAGTAGTTGGTCATTAACTTAATGCCTATTGCACAGTTATACATTGTCTCTGGTCTAAAATTTTCTTAATTGACTTATAAAATAACTAAATGTATACTAAAAGTTTAGTGTTTTCTAATACCTCTACATTATTACACATATTGAAATGATGTACTAAATATTTCATAAAATTTATTCAAGTTTTTAAGATATTTTGATTTTGGCTTCTTTCGAGTATAATTAATTTATTTCTGATTATATGTATACTGGTTTTGAAGAAACCTCTACAGTACCTCCATAATGGGCTCTTCTTAATACAATCGGCTCCTAACATATGAGCAGAGTCAGGAACCAATTTCCACTTTTTTTGAGGGTGCTAACTTCCAAATTATTGAGCAGTTTTGTACGAGCAAATTTCAAAATTTGGATTCATGGTCAGAAATTGAGGGGCAGTTTTAGGTGGTCAGCATTCAAATTTGTGGTCATAAACCAAAATTCTAGGTCATAGTCAGAAGTTAGAGGTACTTCTATTAGGTCAACTTTTAAAAATTGTTAGCATTATCCAGAACATAACGAGTAATTTTATTCGGAAAACTTCCAGATTTAAAAGGAGCTATTCGCAAAGTAACGAATACTTTTATACAGACAGCTTACAAAATTGTAAGCAGTTGCCAGAAAATGGCAGCCACTTTTATACGGTTAAGCTTCCAAAATTGTGGACAGCGACCATGAAATCACGGGCAGTTTTATACGGTGAGCTTCCAAAATTACGGGCACTGACCAGGAAGTAACGGGAACTTTTGTACGGTCAACTTCCAAATTTACGGTCAGTGGCCAGGAAATCACGGGCAGTTTTATACGGTGAGCTCCCAAAATTACGGGCACTGACCAGGAAGTAACGGGAACTTTTATAAGGTCAACTTCCAAATTTACGGTCAGTGGCCAGGAAATTACGGCCACATTCATAAAATCACGGTCAGAATGTTTTACGGGCAAAATGTATTTTAACGGGCAATGGACGGACCCTGGGCTGTGCCGGTCACTGACCGTAATTTTGCGAAGAAAGTTTTTACAATGTAGGGCATGCCCAGACAATATATATATATATTTTTCAGTTTAAGCATAAGCGTATGCAACACTAAATGCGTCTTGCAATCCACTACCATCCATAATATGCCTCACTGCTCCTAAAAAGGGCATTAAAAAATGGAAAACCCCTATCTTAAGATAAATATATTTAGAACAGGATCAGCAGAACTCTAGATAACCATTTCCCTTGCTATTAAAAATAAAGGCTGGTCGAACGTATCAAAACAGACGCTTAGCTTGCATTTCGCAGCTGCAGTGAAAAGCGCAGTATAAATAGTGTCTGGTGTAAACTGCTTGGAGCTGCATTTATGAATGGAAGAGAAAATATTTTTGAAATTGAGTAAGGATTTGAGGTTATCATCTTCTATACGACATCATTCCAAAATGAAATATTAGCTCCTTTTCATTTTCTGAACATAAACATGAAATCGCCCAATAGAAATTTTATGCTGGTACAATTTTCCCTGAGGTCTTCCTTCACCCATGATGTTTTTAAAAGTGACGCGAATTTTTCAAAATTTACTAATGAGATATCACCAAGTATCACTATAGTACTTTGTTTCGGAATAGCGCCGACTCTTATAATGACAACACTTGAAAATATAAAAGTTGAAAGGGTGATGCATTAAATTTCCCTCAAAGCTTGGAATGGGTTTGAACCATTGAATGGTATCTACACTAACGTCTGCATTGTCATACACGAACTGAGAAATTCCGTCAGGATGCACAATGCTTTGAGGGTGGTTTATACGAGACACCTCAAACACCCTTTTTTCTTTGTTGGAACAGCTAAAGCCTAGCTCATGTGCTATTTGAATTAAATCTTTGGAGCCATACTTCATACAAAGAAATGCACCAAACCCAACTTGAAGGGAAGAGAAGTAGGATCTTAGTCTTGAAGCAGAGCATATTATTGTATGTCCAATAGATGTCAACTTGGTTTTCATTTACGTTCGTTTAGACGTTTTCCTTTCACTATTATAACATATATTTCACTATTATATATTTTTTGGATTCTAAAGAATTTCTTTGAAAAAGCAATAACTCTGAAATTCATCTTCTTGCACTAAAAGTGAAGAAGAATTTCATCACTATAAAAAGGCATAAATTTAATATTATTTTTAAGAATTTATGCTTTATTTTAAATGGTGATGTAATTTTTTTGAAAAATATTAGG
Organism: Araneus ventricosus; assembly: GCA_013235015.1. Lineage (NCBI taxonomy): Eukaryota > Metazoa > Arthropoda > Arachnida > Araneae > Araneidae > Araneus > Araneus ventricosus. The sequence continues at coordinate 5,607 of BGPR01028570.1, read as the reverse complement.
AATATTGATATATCGAAACAATTTTTGCGGTAAAATCTCATGAGTATGTTAACGAAAATATTTTTTCTCAGTTTGTATTCTTATATATCTCTTTCATTTAGGGATTACTTTGCACATGCTTAATATAACATTATATTACCTATTGAATATAAAGTTTCTCTAAGCGCTATTTGATATTCATACCTCTCTCTTTTTCTTCAATTTCAACAAAAGTAGCAAATTCAGTAAGTTTGTCTAGTACTGATTTAGTTTGTTTAGTTAGAACAAAGTCCTGTTTAGAAGTTGCATGGAAGTTATTGTGAAATGGTCTTCATAATTTTGAATCATGGTTAATTGAGTTTTTCATTTTACTTTTTATAATGTTTCATTTTACGATTTATACTCTCTTTATATATAAAATGATTTTCGTGGTTGTACACATTGAAATAAACAGGCCGAGCAAATAACTGCTTCTTATTTTATTATCAAACTATTTAAGTAAAATATAGTAGAGTGGTGGGTATACGTGCATCTCCGTTTAGGTTACAAGTAAAAAATGAACAGCAAAATCCCTGTATTCTCTCAGATAAGGGAATAACATATTGACACGTGATCAAAGTGAAGGGAATATTGGGTATTTTTAATAAATTACGTAAGAGTTTTAGGGGGAAAAGTCTAGCGCCAACGAGACGCGTCATTATTTTCGGTGGGCACTTGAAAGCGATTAAAATATTCTTTTAGTAATAAATATGCCAAAACGAGAGATTTAATATACCTCCAGCGCGGGAAAAGAACGAAACTGGAGTTTTAGAAAAGTGATTTTGGAATACATTAAGATTTTAAAATATATAATATTAGAATTTGAAATAAAATTAAGTGAGATTATTACTATCCCCCCCCGGCAAGACGCATGTGTGCGCCAGGGCCCTTGACACACACCCGCATCCTTCAGGGATGCCCGAAAGAAATTAAAATTTAAAATATAATTGTTATAAAATTTTCCCTTCACTTTATCATAAACATGAAAATAATTTCCAATAAGGAACCAATAAATGTGTAAGAATGGATATATAAAACAATAATTATGTGTATGAAATCATTTACGTAGAACAAAAAATAACACTTTAAATACAAAATTCTTGTAAAATAGATCTTCAAATGGCACAGTTCTTTAGTGTTGATGGCACAGTTGTGAAGATCTATATTACAGTAAATAGGAATGTGGAATATACTGTCTATCAAAAATTCACAACTTTTAAAAATATGAATATAGTAAAGCTGAACACTAAAATAGGAATCAACAAATAAGATTAAAAATATTGTTATATTATAAAATATGAAGACTGAAACAAATTATATTAAAGTGTGTTTGTTTGTATTTTTGTGTATAAAAAAAATTTTGTACTGTATTGTCTTTCAGTACTTGAAACTTAGTGACTTTGGGTTTAGAGTCCCATTCAGCAACCAAGGACAGGGGTAATAATCCAATTCTCTCCCTACTTCCATCCAGGATCATTCGCTTCTTCAAATGTGAAAACAGAGTGTTCAGGATGAAAGCAGGAAGAAAAGTGAACTGAGTTGGGATGTTGACCCTGTCTCGCGAATCATAAAACTACTTGTTCAATTTCTTATTGTGAAAACATTTCGCAACAACATCGAGGAAAAACAAAAACATTTAGACTGGAAACGGCAGGTCAACCTAACAAAGGGTAACAAAAAGAGGGATTTTTTTATGTGTAGAGATACTTTTTATTCGTGACTCAATTTTAATTCTTCAGAGGGATAAAAAGTTCTTAATTTTGAAGCGTGGACAATTTCAGTAGGTTTTCTTAGTTAAAGCATTTGGTTTGGTTATTTCGTAATTTACATCAGAAAGCTTTTGTGCTATTTCATAGGGACCTGAAAAAACTGGAGATACTTTTCTGCGATTCGGATAATTAAATTCCTCAAACATTACAATGTCACCAGCCTTAAAAGGAGAGTCAATGAAACGAGAATCATATTTAATTTTGTTTTTGGATACTTTATTCTATTCTGTTTTGCCGATTTCCTGCCTTCTTCAACTGAAGGATAGAATTGATTTTGAGTTAATGGAGGGGAATATGGTAAAGTGCCAAATAACAAATATGCAGGAGGAAATTTTGTGACAGAGTGAGGGGTTAAATTATACTCATTAATAACTTGTTCCAGAAGTTTAGTCCAAGGAGTGTTGGTAGGAGAAGAATTAACTTTACATTTTAATTTGGTTACAATGGACTGTTTCACTTGTTCACATTTCCCATTCGTTTGTGGGTGGTGTGAAGATGTTAATACGTACTTGACACTGTAATTTCTAAGGAAGCTTTTGAACTTAGATGAGGTAAAAGCACCATTTCTATCATTTACAATTTAGTTGGTACTTGAATTTGAAAAACTTGTTTTAGACAATTAGCATAAGTTTCTGTTTCACTTTTGGAAGGGAAAACCCAAACATAACGAGTTGCATGATCAATTACTAAGTGTATATATTTTTAGTTGAATTATAGTACTTAAATCCTCCAACAGTATCGATAGAAAGATATTCAAAAGGTCGATCTGTGAGTGGCACAGTCTGTAAAAGACCAAACCTTTCTTGCCTTTTCTTGTTATTTAATTGGAAAACATCACAGTGTTTGAGAAATACTGAAATATCTTGGTTAATGTCAGGCCAATAGTATTGAGGAGTAATTAGATTTATCATTTTTTCAGTACCCGGATGCCCAAACTGTTCATGAGCATTTTGCAAAACTTTTCGCCTTAGCTAGAAAGGTACAACTATTTTAAATAATTTTTTCTTTTTAAGGACGAGGACATTATTAATTTTCTTATATTTAGAATTATCCAAATTGTCTAAATTTTGATGCGTCTTTATCTCATCTAATTCTAGTAAATGTACATAATGTTGGATATATTGGGCAGTAGGATGCCATGATAACAAATCAGCTTCAACATTTGTTGTTCCCTTTAAATATTTAACTTCAAAATCGAACATGCTTAATTTTAAAGACCAACGAAACAATCTTCTCCTTAAAGTTTTTACATTTTTAAGCAACATCAAGTGGATATACTATATCCAAACATTCCAATTCCGTGATGCAATAATTCTTTTCATAACTACGTAAAGTTCTTGAATGATATGACACCGTGTGAAGATTACCAGAACTATCTGGCTGCTTCAAAATTGCCCCATTTGCCACTTGAGAAGCATCACAGAACACATGTAGAGGTAATTTAGGGTCATGCAATTGTAATACAGGTTTAGTTACCAATTTATTTTTTAGCAATTCAAAAGCTTCTTGGCATTCTGCAGTTCAATGCCATTGTATATCCTTTTTTAAAAGTTGATTTAAAGGTTCCCTAATTTTAGCATAAGAATCAATGAATTTGTTATAAACGTTGACTGAACCAAGAAAACCCTGAAGTTGCTTAACATTTTTTGGAGGTTTCAATTTTTTAATACTTTCAATACTATGATTATCAGGAGTGATGCAACCCTCTTTAATTTCATAGCCAAGAAAGTTAATTTTATCTTTAGCGAAAACACATTTTGAAAACTTTAGTTTGATATTTTCATCTTCACAAATTTTAAATATTTGTTCTAAATGAGCATAGTGTTCCTCTAAAGAGTTTGAGAAAATCCCTATGTCATCAAAAAAAAGACATGCAAAAGTTGAGCATTTATGTTTGTTTAAAATTCTACGGATGGTACGATTAAATATTGCAGGGGCATTCCGAAAACCAAAAGGTAGAACTTGAAATTCATATAAACCTTCACTTGTAATAAAAGCTAATTTTTCTTTATCTTTTTCATGAAGGGGAATATGCCGATAACCTGATGCAAGATCTAAAGTTTAAAATATTTTAGCATTAGTTAATTTATCTAACAATGTGTGTAAATTTGTGGTAAAGGATCAGCATCAGTTTTACAAATAGCATTTAATTATCGATAATCAATACACAACCTAGTTTTTTTCATTTCATCTTTCTTATAAGTCAATGTGACAGGAGATTAATAACAACTATTTGATTCTTTAATTAAGCCTGCAGAAAATAAATTCTTTATTTGTTTATTTATTTCAACTTCTTCAGTAGCTGAAGTTCTGTATGCTCTCTGGGAAACTGACAAGTCTGATGTCAAATTTATTCTAGTGGGTTCTATTTTAATTTTTTCAACATCATATTTATTTTTAGAGAAGACATGAGAATATTCTGACAAAAGGGATAATATTGGAGGGGATAACAGATAGTTTAACAATCAAAGGTGGAAAAATTTCCTCTCAGGTATTAACTATGCCATCCTGATTATCCACTTTGTTATTTGTATTTTCTTGTATATGTAAAGACATTTCATTATTTATTTTTGTATGTTGATTTATAATATATTTTCCCATTTTGTAATATTTCATTTTTATTACAATCAATAACAAGTTTATATAGACTACAATCTGGCAGTCCCAAAATTTTATATGGTAAATGATTTGCAATGATGTACATCATTATTCTTTTATTTATTTGGCCAATTTGTAAATAAACGTCACATATTTCGGTAAGTTGAAAGTTGCCATGGGCTTGATTTACTCTGACAGGCCTAGTATGTTGTCTCGGTAGATTAAGTTTATTGACTATATCTGCAGATATGAGAGCAAAAGTGGATCCTGTGTCAATAACAATGTTAACATTATCAAGTACAGTATGCGACATAGGTACAGGTACCAAGTTTGAAGGATTTGGTAAAATTGAAATGTGTCCGGGCACTAATAGTTGTCAATAAACTGGGCCAAAGGCCTCAGTTGAAGGGTTTTGTCTGTCATTAGCAGTGTTTTCACTGCCATTCGTTACTTGTGATGAAATAACAGAGTTTCCTGTGCACTGGGAAACTGAGTTATTTGTTATTGGCAAGTCACAAGTAAACTGTGGTTGTCTCAAAGGAGTCCAATGGTATGCATTATGAATACCTTTTCTGGTACAAATTCTGCATGGAGAAGAAGGTAACCTATTTTGAAAATCAGCATTATGATTTGGTCTAAATCCTTGATTCACTAAAGTGTTAGAATGAGGATTAGCAAAATTATTTGAACGCGACCTCCAGAAATCTTGGAAATTTGGCCGAATAAAAGTATTTTGCGATCGAGGTACAAATGTTGGTTGTCTAGGACTAAATTATGGTCTAGTTCTCACTGGTTGTTCATTATTCCCGACTGTTTGCTGTTCAGAAAATTCTTGAATTTTGAAAAGTTTCGTGGCTAACGTGAGCCATTCTGTAGGTGTATTAGGGGGGTGGACAGTCATTAAGTGTTTGAATCGGGTAGGTAAACCATCTGTAAGTCATTCTAAAATAAGCTGAGGGGAAAGACCCAATTGTTTTCCACAATTTAATTTTTCATGGAAATTTTTAACTAAATCATCATTTTTCTTTAAATAATGTTGTGAAAAATTGGCAAAGTTCACTACAATGAGTTGCAAAAATTTTTCAGTAAGAACAGAGCAGAGATCCTCAGAATTACAGATATTTAAACATTAATTGATATAGTGTGTTAGTGCAGAACTTTTAAGGAATTTCGATATGTTTTTGTCTTTCCAATCTTCATTTTTATTATGCTGTTTGCATGT
>BGPR01028568.1:0-19882 GCA_013235015.1 Araneus ventricosus | reverse complement strand
TTCTGCATGGAAACTAGATGAACGAATTTAGACTGCATGAAAAATATCATATTTTTAATTCATTTATAAATATCATATTATCATATTTTAAATATCATATTTTTAATTTGACACCATTTCCGATTTTTTTTATCGCCAGAAATATCTGTCTTTCTATTGATACGCCTTCGCAACTCTTGAATTTGTAGACCAAAGTATTTTATTCCGAGCTTTTACTTTAAAACAATAATGCTCAATGATTATGTTGCCTTTATCTCTTCGCATACAACAAAATTCTGTAATTTGGAATGTTTAACAATTGTTTATATGTATAAAAAAATTTTTCCAGAATTCTGGGTTAAAACTTCAATACATTTCGTTTAATGTTAATGCGCCTTTTAAATTAAATGTAAAAAATAACAGTGATAATCAGTCGACGACTGTTTTCAAAAAGTATCCAAATATTTTTGTAACTATTCTAGCCCCTTCTGAGATATAAATTTTACCGTAGTTATTCCGAAAGCCAAATCTTCAAAATATAATTCAAACAACAGAAAAAAATTGTCGCATCATGAAAAAGAGATGAGGGGTTTTTTTTAATGCGAAATTCTGTTGAAATGAAAAAACAGTTTTTCTGGGAATGGAAAAAAAAATGCCTAAAAGATACCAATTCGGAAAGAAACGAAGCTTATTTTAACCTAAAAATTTAGAAGCAACTCCTCCGATATAAATAAACTTTTATAAAAAGACCATTAACTTTCACTCATTTAGGAAAAAATCAGAAAGAATATTTTCTTCTGACTTGAAAAAATTAGCAGCACTCGAAGATTGAAAATTTTATTTGTCGCGTAGTGTACGAAGTGAATAAAATAATCCTGTATTGGCTGTTTGGAGAAGTGTAATGACATAACAGATATTTGGTTATTCTGTTTTAAAAATATGGTGTAAATATTATGTGTTTATTAGAAAAATAATAAAATTCAGCAAACAACCTTCGAAAACGCCGCTCTAATCATAATAGAGACATAAAAGAATAAAAGCAAAAATTTTTGAGTTAATCAAATCTGTATTTTCTCTTACTGCAATTTTAATAAATTTTTAGTTAAAGGATTTTTTCTGCAAATTTTTATGACATTTATCTCACACATGTTTTTGATTTTAATTTTAATTAGAAAATGTACCATATTACTTCTTCTTAAGCTTTAATATTGCATCATTGTTTTTACATTTGTCAAAAGAAAACCTATAGTTAAACTTGAAATAGTTTTGTTAAGCATTTCATCCTTCAACTTTTCCCAAAATAATATTTCTTGAGAAAAATTTTGTAATTGACAAAAGCATGGTAATTTTAATACTTAAGATAAATAAAATAAAGATAATAAAGTAGTAAATAATCATAATTTGCACGTTTCAAAGAGGAGGAAAGGGAGATTTGCACTAGTGCATCTCTTTATTACTTAAGACAATTATATAATTCGTATAAATGAAATAAATCCTTTTTAAAAACACCTTTCAAAATAAAGCTACTGTAGCTTACTTTCACTATTTTAATCGGTCGTCATGCTTCAGTGAGCTTCGCGAGCCTCTTCAAAATGCTGAACCAGCTATTTCTTATGTATTGCATTTTAAAGTAAGGCTATTCTACGTTTCAAAGTTATAATAAGTCCCGCCACTAATTTGACACATTCTTTCTACGATTTGGCATCAAGCGTGATACGTGCGACTTCAAGCCCAACATTCCAAAATAGTCATGGCCGAAATCCTCTAAATGTTCTTTAAAGTTTAATTCAATATCTTATTATCTTCAAAACTGCTTCAAAAATCAAGACTAAAGTATTTTATGAGAACTGTTGTATTCCCTTAGCGAAAATATCAACGCAATTTATACAACACATACATTTCTATTCCTTATGTAGGATATATATCTTAGATATAAGCAGTGGTATAAAGACCAGATGTTCTATTTAATAAAATCCGGGGCGTAGGCTAATACGATTTCACTAAACAAAGAAAAGGTTCTACATCTAAGATGCCACTCAACTTTCTACACCTTAATCTTTGCGAAATTTTTCGAGTAATCTGAATTTCTTAATTCGGTGTCAAAGTCAATCATCAATCAGTCATCAATTATATCTCATTACTTTTGCAAAAAATGTGAAACTTTTACGTGATAAACATTTAAATTTAGTTAGTTAAACGAATCTTTTGCAAATTATTGAAAAAGTTTCGTCATAAAACCGCTTTTAATAGAGTTAAATTAAATTCATGACACACGTTAAGTGGATGAGAAAAATAGGACGTGATATCAACAGTGGCATGCGCAGTTAAATCTATCGTGTGAGTTGAGCATCATTTGAATTGTCTCCAAATGCTCACTTGTTTCCTCAAAACCATAGCTGTCATGCAGTAATTTCAAGTTTTAATATTAATCGCAGCTCTAGAATTTCCTGTGAAATACTTTGAAAGTAAAAAATAAAAAAAAATCATAACTTATTCATAATTCTGAAATACATTCCTTCATATTTTAATTCAAAACAACACATAATACCTCTCTATAACTTCAAAATCTTAACTGTAGAACTTACTGCAAAACACTTTTAAATTCTTAATTTAAGGTATCTTATATATTTTCTTCATAAGCCTTAAACATAAGCATTGATATATTTAGTCAAAAGAACACATAATGCCTCTCCCTAATCCTAGCTTTCTGTAACGCATATTTTTAAAGCCATTTTAATTTATCAGAATAACTGCACTTACCAAGAAACGGTTACCTTTCTTTAAGCAGATAGGTAGAAAACAGACTCTCAGGCACTTCAAGACACGAAAAAAATCGATGCATAATATATTCTGCAGTCCATTAGCGAAACTTCAAAGAATACTGTTCGCTCATTTTTTACACTATAATAGACATTAAGATAGAAGTACTTGGTTAATAATTAATTCAGCTAATTAAAGGTGTGACGGCTAAAGCATAATCTTGCGCAGCAAGTGCTTTATGGTTCTACATACCAAATTTAGACCTCAATGTTTTGAAAAAGTAATTAAGAATTTTGCAAATTATTATGGCTCCAGCAGTTCAAGAGAAATCTTGAAAATGCATACTTGATTAAATGGATTAAGCCATTTTTAAATTGAAAAGGGAATTTTAATTAACTTTTTGATTTTTCTTTTGATTTCAGAAAATACTCGCATTCAATACGGTATGCAATCACTTGTCTTAAAATGTTTATATTTTGTCTAGAATTAGGGTATAAGTATGGGTTAAAAATCTTTAAAAAAACGCAGTCAAAAAATAACCTTAGGTTTGGAAACAAGACTGATATCAAAAGTACTTCCAACTGTTTATTCAATAAAATTATAAGCATTAAGTGCTTGTGGAATTCTTACGAAAGATATTTTAAGACCCGTCTGCGATATTCTTGTAAAAGTGTAGTTGCGTATTAGATTGGAAAAAGAATAGATAACTACATCCACTTCATAATTAAGGCAAGAATATAGATAGAAAACGTCAAATGTATCTCTAATGGAAATCATAAAACGTATTTAATATTTATTTATGTGCTCCTTAGCTGGTTTGTGAAACGTATATTTAAAACAGTGTAGTTTGAAAAGTACGAGTCATTTCTGAATTGTTTGCTTATAAACTTACGGTTATATATATTCGTATATACATATATGACGCACTTAAATATTTAAAAGAGTAACTTAAAAAAAATTCGTGTCTGAAAAGGGAATATCATATAAAGGCTGCAATTAAGAAGCAGTTTAAAATGCAGCTTCTCAATTTCAAAAATTAACAATTGCAGAATGGCGTGGGTAGGGAAAAAATGAAAATTCTCTCTTAAAGGTAAGGGTTCACTCATCTCTGGGATATTCTAGTTAAAACATTTTAACAATACTACAACATGAAAAACACACCTTTAAAAAAATGAAAACATCTCCTCTTATGATTAAAGTGTGTTGAATAATTTTCAGGAAGAGAAAGGATTTTTTATTTCATGAAAAAAATAACATCCTTTCATTCATATTGATTTATGCAAGAATAAGACTTACATATTTTCTTCTTATAAAATATAACAAAGAATCGATTAAAATGAAAAATGCTTTTGCGTTTCGCAGTCTTGAATGATTTAAATCAAATTAATTTCACTTTCTATAATTAAAATGTTGTATTTATATATGCTCAGCTCAATTCTTTCTTAATGCTTAGTTATTGATGCCATATTCTCTTCTAGCAAAAATCTGGAATCACATTATCAAGCGATTAAATATTTAGAATAATATTAATTATATTTTACATATTTTGAAACTGGTAATTCATCTAAGTTTAAATTATTTTATGAATAAATAAAAATAAGATTGAGGATTCTGCGTCTGCGACATTAGCAATTCATTAAGGGATCATTATATTTCAGTTTCTGGTAGAAAAAAAATCAATTTTATTGTATATTAGTTTAGTTTGATTTAATACTTCACGGAAATATACCTACGGTTAGTAATAATTATTTTCTACGAATGACATTTCTTTTTTTCTAAAATAACTAGGAAAATCAATATGTAGCTATCATTTCGTTTTAGAATTAGATTTTGTGGAAATAATGAAACCTACTTCCCGCACTGATGGATATTTTTCTTTTTAACTAATTAATTCTAATTAAATATTAAAGCACGAAATTACAATTTCTTGTATTTCCAATATTCCTTTCAAGAATTTATAAATATTTATAGTAGTTCTGTTAACATATAAAATTGTGCCAAGAGCAGTTAATATTTCAGATTTGTCAAGTTCATTAATAATATTTATACTTCCCTTGCTAATATATTTTTCGATTTTAGTTAGTTAAATGAAAGTATTTGTCTGTTATCCACTTTTAAAATCAATATTACTTTAAAGTCTTCCAAAAATCGGAAATTTTGATTCATCAGTATGCACCCGACTTATAACAACACAATTAATTTTCTAATTTTTAGTAGTATTTGTGAAGATTTCAGGACAGCTGTTCCAATCTGCCTCGCCAAAGTAGCGACCTGGACTGTCGGAAAGCTCAACAATGGAGTAAGAACACAAAGAGTTTTTCACTCCATGCCTGATAGATGAACGTCTATAGATCTGGTGACACTTGGCACACAAAACTTTTTCAGAACTCCCAATTAAGGATTAATGATTGATGTCCGTTCTCAGTTGAACTGAGACGAGACTATCCATAGACCAGACCGCTAATAGCCAAGACTGTCACTGGACATAAATAAATCACCTGGTGGAAGAAAGTCACCTCAATGGCGGACGTCATCGAATTCTTAGCCAATCCTCACGAGTGGGGCGGACCTTGTTCCTGGGAAAGCGAGGATTTAAGCTGCGGCGGGGGAGTAAAGGAGGGAAGTTGATTTTCTATCGGCGATCACCTCTTGATCGGATTCCGATCATAGGACCGTTATTCCAGTATTGGATCTTCGGATCGGTTTTTAAAGTAACTGGGACCAGTTGTGTTGCTGCGAGAAGCATTGTTAAGAAGCTGTACGCTTCTGTTTAACTTTTTCATGAGAGCATAGCTCTCGTATCTGAACTCTGCTAGTTTTTATTCAGGATGAGCGGATGCTCATGAGGACTTGTTGAACTTTCCGATAGATTTTAAGTAGAACCGTTGCTCTGAGTGACTGTCATTTCTACCTGCAGAGGCTGTCTCAACACCATCCTATAATTATACTCACGTCTATAATATCTGACTATTCTGTACATAGATCAATTACCTTATTTTGTAATCCATAATAACCAAGATCCTTCGAGTAACTTTAAAATAAAATGTATTAGAGTGATACTAGTCTAGCTGTTGATTTACACTACCCTAAGTCTCTACACGTCACATATTATATTTGGGGTGGTAACAAACTTGAATACCGATTTCCTATTTAAGAGTTTGTGTAAATCAATTACAGGTGAAAAGCGATAAAAGATTTAAAATATACGCATTCTTCCTATAACGTAATTATTCATCCCGTATTGTATTGAAACTGTGCTTAGTGAAATTAACAGACTTATCACATTTAAAACAAGGTGATAGAAAAATTAGTACTGTATTTGAAAGGTCCAAGTTTAGGAAGCCGTGCTGCATTAAAACCATGTCGTTAAATACTTTGTTGAATGAGGATTGTCGTAATGTTTGCACCATGTTTTCAGAGTGCTTTATCGTATGGAATTTTACTGTACAACTGAAAAGTACCCTGCCATCCAAAACGCTCTGCCTTAATTTTGATCAACATATAAGTGATCGCCTGTGAATGCATCCCCTACATATATTGAGCATACTAAGCGAAATTAACAGCACACTCAAAATTAGCACACTCAAAACAATGCGATAGAAAAGTTTTATATAAGGAAAGTCCAAGTGTATTGTCACGCTATATGAAACCACGTTGTTAATGCTATGATGTATGAAGTCTGGTGTTATTTCAAAATTAAAATGGATTGCATTTTAAAATGCCCTGATACATTCAGACATCAAAGATGACTTGAGTCTGGATCATATATGCCCTCGTTTGTGAATGCGCGTCTGCTATTAGCTGAAAAAAATAATGGGGTTGGCACCCTCAAATCAAGGTGACAGAAAAATTTGTTGTATATGAGGAACGTCCATTTTTTCCATGAACGTCCATGAACCCATATTTTTAAATGCTGTGCTACATCAGAGCTGTTGTAATTTTTGTACCTGAAATGCTTTTTGAATAAACAATTTTAAACTGTCCTACTCATAAATAATATGCTTTGATTCAAATCAATATCTAAGGCGTTGTCTACGAATGCGTCTACTAGATGTATTAAGTTTGGCAAGGGAAACTACCAGGCTTAGTGCCCTCAAAACAATTCGACAGAAGAACAGAAAAATTCGTACTATATTAGGAACGTCTCAGTTTTTTAAGTCATGATGTGGGAAATCATGCTGTTGAATGCTATGCTATATGAGGGCTGTTGTAAGTTTTACAATTGATACGCAATTTGACTATACAATTTAAAATGATCTGACTCATAAAAAATCTGCCTTGATTCCGATCAACGTCTAAGTCATCGTCTGTGAATGCGTCCCCCAAATCTGTGCCGAACAATATCATGTCGTAAAGAGTGGACTTCTTTCAAGGGTCAGGTTTACAGACAAGGACATTGTGTAGAAGCACTCCTAATCGCTTGGGAAGGCGATGTCTTCCATGCGATCCCACCGAAACATTGCTTCATAAGATCGCATTTCTTCTCCCGATCAATCATTAGGAGTAGACAGGCAAGTGCAGGGGATAGTTTGAGTCAACAGCGACCGAGAGTGCGGCAGCTGTTGCCTCAAAGGGGCTTGTTGGAAACAAACAATAGCAGAAGGCCAACTGATATAGTCTAAACATGTGTTCGGTAGTTTTTTTCTTGTTTGTGTTCGGAAGGATTGTTTCTAAATGAAGTTTATGTTCATGAGATATACTCTTTTAAAATCAATACAACAGTAGAAGGTATGGATTTGTGTTTATAAAATATATTCAAATGTTATTAAATTTTATCCAGTAGTAAAAAACATAGAAAAATATTTAATGGAGTTGCCAAGACAAATCGTTTGTTCGAACAAGATTTTTTTTTATTTCATGAAGAGAAAAGAACTCTAGAAATATTATTTTTATACATATTATGTTATTTTTATCTGAAAAAAATACAAATTCTTATATTTTAAACATAAAAAGAAAAATCCTTACTTTTGATCGAGTTCTGCTAATTCTATTTTAAAAACAAAAACTGATTCCATGGAAAGTTAATTATATAAAAGATTTATATTTTTGTAAGACCATATTGACTGTAACTCTAAATATTCTATATGATTGTATTTATTAAAGTCTAAATAACTTCTTCCAATGGCTTATCCCACTTAACCTCAAATGACCGAATTTTTATATTTAATTTTATTATTAAGTTTAACAAGAAATTAATTTAAAAGACAAAAATCACTCTTACGAGCTAAAATATCTCAGGTATCCTGTGCGTTCTTATATGTCATGAAATAGCAATAAAATTCCAAAATAGGGTTTGCCATCTACTTAAGAGGTTAAATACATTCGTAAATCATGAATACTAAAATATCCTATGGAAATTATCAAAATAAGCATTCTTAAAATTACCTAACTTATGAAACACAGCCTGCCCTATCCGCATTTTAATTTATAATTATGGGTGAGTTCAGACATTTAAAGAGATTTTTTCGAAATTTAAACAGTGAAATCTAACTTACTTTTCTCCGCGGCTGTACACTTGGAGAATCGAAATAATTTTTTCGAAGCTGCGGATTACCAAACTCTACATCACCCCCATCCTACTACTTATCTGTAATCAACTAAAATTAGCTTTGCTCTGACACTGAAAAGATCTCTGGTATAATTTGCATTTTATGAAAGGAGAAATTGGTGCTCAAAAAAATATTAACGTTGACAAAGGGCATGCCGCGCTTCTGAATGATCAAAAGTTGTCAGGAGAGATGATGACTACCCTCTTCTATTAACGCGGACTTGAATGGCGATTCAGTGAAGCGATTACCTATTCAATGAAGTCGGGAGGTAATTATTGCCACTCTTGTAAGAGAGCACGTGGGAGGTCTCGATTCATGTTCGGTGGAGAATTCAGTGAATGGCTTTTGCCCTACTGTAACACGCTTTCCATCCTGTATTTGATCGAGTTGGGCGAAATATTCTGGATGTTCTATTGCTTTGATTCTTTGTGTCCTATCGCTATCTTATGGTAAATTGAAGCACCACATATCTCACTGTGTCATGTTTTAAGAAACATTGAGAAAAAACTTCATTGAATGATATTAGTTCTTATTCAAATTTATTAAAAAGATATTAAAAAGTAATTCCGTTGATAAAAACCGCGTGGCAGTATTTAAAATTAATATGTATCAGAATAGGATAAAAACCGTAAAAGTGAATTATATCAATTGCTGTACCGTTTGGATATTTTTGTCAAAGCCAATGCCAGATGAATTAGCATTATATCAATTGATGTGTGTTTTGAATATTTTTGCTAAAATAATCGTGTGGCTATACATCGTGTACACTTGGAGTTGAAATCATTAAATCACTGTGGATGATTTAAGTCATATTCTTTTGTTATTTTTTGCATGATGTTTTGTTTTATAAACGCACAAATATGTAAATATTATGGTTACTGAAAACTTTGTCAAAAAACACAGGAAAAATATCAGAACACAAACATTTTTTTTAATCTTTTGCCTATAAGAGGGGAAATTAAAAGCTTCCAGTCTTCTTATGGGTGTTATACACTATTCTGGTGCACATAAAATAAATCCGTATGGAACATCCGCCCGTCGGTGTGGTGTGGAAGCTAAAAAAGCGGAGATGTACGGTCAAGTATCGCCGTCTTCATCTGACCGCGGTTTCAAATTACGTTGTCAGTCCCAATTAGCACTAAAGTAGCTTCAAAATGGAACTTTAATCTAACAAATCGGTCAACCTGTCGTATTCTTATTAATATAACTCGTATGAATATCTGTCTGCATATAGTTTAAAGCACAAAATAAACCGATTGGGAACTTCGATATATTTTGTATCCGTATTTTATGAAAATAAAGTTAGTTGTAATAAATCTACAATGAAACCTCCCTGCGAGACAATTTCGTGGATTGTGTATTTGATTGGTTTAATAATCTTGACGAATCTTATTACCCTCAAACCTTACAGTGTACTACAACAAACATTGATATTTTTGTACCATTTAAAAAAATAAAATGAAATTTTTACTTTAAATGAAAATCTTAAACAGTCTTCAGAAGGAAAAATTCAAGGATATCAAATTAATTTTTAAGATTTCAACGATGAATTTTATACATATTTATTTACACAAATGAGAATTGATACCGTAAAAATTACAGATAACTTTCAGCCGCTTATATAAAATACTGTCTTTTATCTTTCCAATTCTTATTATCGAAACCACAATAAAGCGTCTTTGATCAATCGGCCTACGCAAACAATTCTTCTCCAAAACACATGTTGGGTTTCTATTTATTCCTACCGAAGATCAAGCGAGCTTGCTATCGAACCAAACACTGCAGTAAAACAAAGAAAATCAGTCACCGAATGGCTATCTAAACAGGTCTAACAGTCAATAAAGCTATTTTCCAAGGCAACTCCAAGTCCTTCGGGTCAAATTAGACCAGTCTTAAAGACGGGAGAAGAGCGTTTTATCTCAAATAGGGGTCTGGTAATAACACTGTAAGGACAAATCGAAAGGCGTTCAACAAACCTTGGATCATTTTATTACGTCAAAGATCATCACCACGTGTTTTATGAGCTGTTAAGGGCAATAAGTCTGGGTGACTAAAGGGTTCTTCCTGTTTACCTTAGTTCTTCCTGAACTTTTTCAAGGACACTGACATATTTGTAAGTTATTTATTTTTTCAAATTATTTTTTTTCTGTAGAGAAAAATTTAATTTATTCCATCAAAATTCAGAAAATATTCCATGTAAAATTTCAATTGATTGGTTGATTTCTTTTACCTTAGTTCTTACTGAAGCCTTAGCTTGTCTTTTCCTTAGCTCTTTTTCAAGAATACTGATAATTATGCACCTTAATTCTTTTCAATTAAATTTCTTCTAAGTAAAAAAATACGTTTGTTCCAATCAAATTCTGAAGAATTTTGATTAAAAAAATGATTTATTTGTTGTATAAATTCATTCCGTTTTGAAGCACCACTACAAAGAAAACTCAAGTTGGCAACCAGCGGGATGTGTTTTTGCATACGGTTTTAAAATAATGCACATGATCCAGGGCAGTCTTAACAAATTTGAACGCTCTAGGCTAGAGTAATTTGCCTCGCCATCAAATCCGTAGCTAGGAATTTGAGTGTCTAAGTTCCCCTCATGAAAAATACCTACTTAATAAAAAAATATTGAGGAGGGAAAAAATAAGAAAAAAAATCACCTGATCTTCAACGCCTTACAATTTTGCAAATGGGGGCCTTTTCATATTTAAAATTATTATAAAATGATTTTTTTGGTTCAAAATTAAAATAAAATCAGTATAATAAATTTACTGGCACTTGTAGATCAACGGCGCCCCTGGGCTACAGCACAATTAGACTATTGGATAAGACAGCCCTGACATGATTCAATTAGAGTTAAAATTTACCGATATATGCCAGTGGAATTGAGTTAACGACAATAACTTATATTCTTTATAATGAAACTCTATATTTAAAGCGGCAGTTGATTACCCCTAGAGCTGCGAATTTATTTTAACTCCCAAATAGATGACACATCCTATTTGGGATATTTATTGTTAATTTATTCGGCATACGGACTGACAGATTATCTAAGATACTAAAGCGTGTCGAAGAAATTTTTGTGTTTGAAGTTAAATGTTTTGACGTAATTACAGGTTTAATTATGAAAACTTGAGTAATTCGATACACGAGCCTGACAGGTTGTTGCATCCCAAAGGGTGGGGATTTCAAAATGTTATATCAAATGTTATATCATAAAAGATATTTGTTATGTTCTGTTAGACATCTGATATATTACATTGTTCTTCAGTAAAGTTGGGTTTCTTTGTTTCTGCAACATTTTGCACATTCTCAACAAAAGCTATCATAAACTACAAAATTATTTCTTCAAAAATAATCTGAGAAAAATTATTTGATAAAATTTTGTACATCGAGTTTTTCTGGTTAATTAAACTGTTATCAAATAAAATGCATAAACAAAAAAAAAATTCACCTTTTCTTAGCTTAAAAGTTTCACTTTTAGTTTAGTGATGCATGGATCATAATACGATACTACATGGATTAGCCTTATAAATGTCAATAAATCTACATGGATTAGAAATATAAATACTCAAGAAATCCTGTGAAGGATAAAGACATACTTAAGCTGGATACACATCCAATATTAATTTTATCTCATGCGATTTAAGGAATTGTGAGTTATTTCCATGTGGATTCATTAAATATACATTCAAAGCTTAAATATCTTTTCAGTTAAAATCAAAGAATTTGTTTCAGAGTGCAGAACAAAAGTATTCCAGGATTTTCCTGTTCAACTCTATAACTATTTCAATCTTCCAGTCACTGAACAAAAACGTTAAAAAATCAAACAGCATATTCTCCATTTTATTCCAACTTAATTTAACCGTTAAATTATTCGATACATAAATATTCGAGGTACGTGGATACGATACTGCATGGATCAAAATACGAAACTACACAAATTAGCCTTATAAATACTCAAAAAATTTACCTGGATTAGCAATATAAATACTCAAGAACACATATGACGTATAATATCCTGTGAAGGATAAGAACATACTTAAGCTGGGTACACATCCAATATTAATTTTATCTCATAACACTTAATAGCATATTTTACACAGGAATAATTCAAAATACGAGTAGTAGGATATTCAGCGTTATTCTATTTGATCCAAAACTTAATTATTCTAAAACAACCAAGCTCCGAAAATGCTTGTCTAATTTAAGAAAATAATTAACTAAGCCATGGACTTTTATTAAAATATATTCAGTGGGTATAAACGTGTCTGGTCTTAATTAAGGTTTGTCTATCTATTTCTTGGCAACCTTATACGAAAGCGGCTAATTGTAATCGGAAGTTTACTTGGTAGATATCTAAGAATTTGCAGTTTTTTGTTTAATGGCGTTTTAGAATATCTTCGCATCCTTTCAATTGTATTAGCTTTCATCAGAATCATGAAATTTTCCTTATATTCACGGATGTTATTTTATCTTCATATTTGTGGGATAACACTGTTATTCAATATCGCATCATTATCTGTAAGTATAATGAAAAGAAATTCGTTCATGTAAAATTTTATACGGATTCATCATTTTATTCAAATAAAATTTATCTACGGAAGTAAGTGTCTTGGATTTGTCGATGTTTACAGATTGTTTAACAATTATAAAATTTTAATAAAATTCTCTAAACACATTTACATAATCCTACAATACTTAAACGGATCTCGAAGGTGTACAAATAAAGCTAAATCAATTTTAACTTCTTCCACATAGAAGAAAAACCCTTCAGAGAATTGCCCTTTAATAAATGGTTAAAAATCGTATGAAAAATATTGTTGAACAATTTCTCTATTTGTTCAGAAAATATCCTAGATTTCGTAACATTTGCGAATGAAACAAATCAAGATTCAGCACTAATCTTACTCGATTCGTAATTTTCCTTTACCTCTTTAGAAATTTAAAATTATACTTACATATGAAAATTAAAGCTTCTGAAATGTTTAAAATTCGCTTGGATGCAAAAATATTTTTCTACTAGATTGAGAATCATATTAATCATTGTTTTCCTGCATGTCTGATTTTCCTGCCAGGCGCGAACCGTCGTCCACGCCCCCTACGCCAGGTACGCCACTGACTCAAGTCAAGTTGTAAGTTATCGTTAAAATAAAGACACTTCTTTATTTCATAATATCTGTTCCTTGGCATAGCTTTGTTTAAAATTAAATTTCAATGTCGGACGCATTTTCCCAGTGCATCTTCTCTTGAGGTAAAATATGATAGCCACTATGGAAGAAAATTCAAAAAAATTGCTTCATCTCATCCATGCGTATTTCAAAATCGTGATTATTCTTTTGCCTGGAGTATTTAATTGATTATTCAACCGTCAGCTCAATCAACTTCAAACAGGTCAACTCAAATCGTTCAATATGAGATTTACCAACAACAAAATTTATAATTCATTGTCGTCTAAATCACTGTCTGTTAACTATGGAATGTTAATTATAAAATAATAATTATAAATGTTAAGACTAGATTGGTGCCAAAATTGTTAAATTTCGATTCATTATTCAATTATTAAACAACAACTGGGTGCTCAAACATGAATACAAATAAAATGCAATTTTTACTTCACCTTAATAAAGCACCTACCTTTACAGGCACCTAAAATATAATTGGCCGAAGATGCAGGTATAGCTGAAAACATAATTAGTACAATTGCGTTCAAACAAAATAGAGAGATTAAATAAAAACAAGATTTTTAAATATAAATCCTTTTTATTTAACAATTTTTAATTTAGAAAGTTACTGCCAACAACTTTTAAGTTTAAAAAAATAGAAATAACAAAATTTTACTGATGCACAACTCAAAAAACATTTTTGTAATCAAATAATGATATAAACAGATTATATATATATAGCAAATCTTAATCAAATTAGAAAATGTAAAAGATATACCCTTTTCATAATGGCCATTATGAATTGAATTTGTACTAAATGGGGGTTAAATCAGACTTGCAATCATGTACCTTGGAATGTACTGAAATTATTCGATATTTGATCATAATGTTCGTTGACACAAAAAATTTCTTGAATCAGTCGAAGCAATACACTTCAAGGTACCCAGATTTACTGTAGACTTGTAAACTCATTCCAGCACATATAACTTGTAGCACAAACTTTCACAAGAGGCATCACAAGTTCTAAAACAACGGAAATTGTAAAGATGAAAACACACAAAAAGTAAACTTAGAAGCATAACACAGGCGATTCGAAAAGAATATTTATCTGGAGCAGTGTTGAGAAATGGTGTTCTTTCATTCCTATGCCACCATGTTGCAGAACTTTATACACAGGAAAGCAATCACTGCTATTCACTTTTTAAAAGGCACAATATATCTCATTTACTTTCGCAAACTTTTTCTGTAAGGCACACATACGGAAAGCAAAGTTGCAATACGTGCAGAAGCAAGTTCAGCTTCAGATCAGAATGTAGTCGATTTGCGCTATTGAGAAATCAACGGTTTTCTCTCTTGCATACTGTCATGGAGAAATCATACTAAAAACGAACCATTTCTTTCTTTTTTGGAACCAACGGAAAAAAAACTGCAGAGACAAGCTCCGAGAGGCCAAAACGGCCCTCGGTCCCCCGCAGGTGCAACCACTTCGAGCAAGTCTGGACCAGTCAAATTTCAAAATCACACAAAGGAATCCCTTTCAGTCAGGCGACGTCAAAGCTCTTTCACACTAAAATTCATACGCGGTATAAGATGGCGAGCAAATAGTTCCGTTAAATTAATTTGATTTATAATTTAATAAACTTGAAACATTAAAGGAAAAGACATAAAAAGTTAAGGCAATTAATACTTAAGTTGATTACTAAGTAAATAATTAAGAAAAATTTAGATATTTAATAAAACTGTAAAGATTACCGCTGAAATTTTAAAAGTTGCTAAAGATGCCACAAGATACTAAATAAACTTTGTTGGCGAAGATTTAAATAATTAAAAATACTGATAAAGCCGAAAAATGATGAAGTTGCATTTTTTGCAATCTAACACTGTCATCTACAGTCCACAACAAATCCAAGGTTTCCTTCTCAGTTAAAAATGTACGTGGCATTCTAAAATGGTAGCGACAAAAAAAATTTTCAAAAAAAAAGCGGGAAATACTGGTCTGCATCGATGAATTGCAAAATACAACTGACTGCATGAGCATCATGACTCAATTCTTTGAGAACAATTGACTCCAGCCAACATGTATTCTCACGATATGCACCCAAGTGAATGACAGCAGACTGTTGGTGCTTGTATTACTTGTAGAGTTTCAATCTTTGGAATGCAACAGAGAAAGGAAGGACTTTCTCCATTACTAACCGATGGGGTTAGATAGTAATGCATTGTACCATCGTCCTATTTATAGGAGAGTCGAAAATGTAGGGAAAATTTATCTTCTAGATCATTTTTTGCAGTGATTTTTAACTAGAATAAAAGTATGGAATATTACCTCAATAAATTTATATGTATATTTTTTTTGAAGGTCAAAACTTTGAAAAACTTGTGTATTGAAATGAAAATGAAAGAAACAAATCTGCGAAAATTGCCATTTAAAAAAATTTAATAAAAATATTTAACATTAATTGAAATTAACGATTTAGAATGCCACGTAAATTTTAACTGCGCAGGAAGCCTTGAATTTTTTTGGACTTTAGATGACAGTGATTTAGACGACAGAGACAATGCCAGCGAGAAAGGCATATATATATTAAAATTACTCTTGAATAAAAAAGTTTTCGTTATTTAGAAATAAAATATTTAAACGAATTTACATAAAGGCTCTGTGTGCTCTCCTA
The DNA here is from genome assembly GCA_013235015.1 of Araneus ventricosus. NCBI lineage: Eukaryota > Metazoa > Arthropoda > Arachnida > Araneae > Araneidae > Araneus > Araneus ventricosus. Next base: position 3,763 of record BGPR01028568.1, on the reverse strand, counting down.
TTTTTAAGGCGATGAGGAAATGGGTTAAACTGTCTCATTTTCCTTACACCGTACTTACTTTAAAACACGAAGAAAGAACAAACTAATTTGCCATTCAAGAACCACCCGCTGTCATAAAATATTCCATTGAAAGCTTTCACTAGACTCCTTTTCAGAAGCGAAGAAGCTCTGATGTAGGTCTTTTACTGCTGGTTTGAGTAGACCTTACACATTTTCACCCTGTCACTTAAGAAATAACTTCTTCCATTAGAGAGAGTCAATTGAAAGCTAATGAAAGCCCTCGGTGAATTTTACCCAATTATCCCCGTCATAAACGATTCAAAAATAAAAATAAAAAATCTTTTCAAGTAGGCCCAATTAAGGACCAACGCCATTTGTCACTGGGAAAAAGGATTTTTGCCTGGGATTTATTAGTTTCTGTTCGGATGAAATCAGGGAGTGGGACTAATTGGGTTCTGTTTTGATCTCACCGCACTTGAACTTGTTGATGAGATCTGGTCTCTGAGAATCAACGTTGATTAGCAGAACTTTCTAGTTGATAGAATCAGAAAGAAAATATTCCCATTCTATTATTGATCAAGTGCGAGAATGTCTGTTCCAAACTGCGTAGTATTCTTTAACTCATTTGGAGGTGGGAAGGAATGGATTACGACAAGTGTAATGAATGTTCTTCTAATGGCTTTCTAAATTGCTTTTTAATAACAATCGTGTCAAGAATATTTCGTAACTCAAACTTAAAATCAAGTAGAGTGCCTATGAGGAAATCGTATTAATTAGCAAGTTTTTCTCTTATTTTGACAATTCCGTAGAGCAGAGTTTCCATACTTTTTCAGAGACAGTGTTAAATTGTTATAAATATAGAGGTCGCTAACACTGTAAAGAAAAATTTGTCTTTAATATCAAAGATTTGCAAAGATATTGACGACATTTGTGAATCTAATACGCTTATTACTGTTGTTATTTGTTACGAGGTGATGTGAGTTTTACGCAGTTATAGCATTTTTTGGTATAATAAAAAAAGACAAAAATACCGTTAAATTGAAATTAATTTTAATTACATTCCATAACATGATTATAGGATTCTGCATATTAATAAACACGTTCTGAATTTATGTTCTATCAAATGTTATAAAAATGTGCTTTAACTCTTTAATCCCGAGACGACATTTTTTCTTCTAGCCCCTTTAAAACAGAGAGTTTTTGAGAGGATACTACATGAATTGGACTCTCTCAACCTGGGTGGTCATTCACTCCACCACCTCACCCCTGCTGCAACCTTCCCTTCAGGCCCCTGGGAAATGGGCTGTGATTGGCAATATTAATCGAACCCCCTACCGCACTTATCTCCTAAGCGATCTCGAACCTGCCCTCCCCTCAAATGAAGCCGACCGGCCTTTGTCGCTGTTAAGGGGAAATTTGTAGACCGCCTCGCTCGGTGCGAAAGGGTTAAGATGTCTTCTACTTATATAACCATACTAGCAGTACGCGCACGGCGTTGCCCGTGGAATCGGGATTTCAACAAAATAAAAAAAAAGCCCACATACAATTGCATAAATGAAAGTTTTAAAAACTAAATCAAAACAGAAATATATATATATTATTGAGTTGGTCCGCCTCCTTTTCCTCTCGACCGAGTACCGTTAAATCCAAATAATATTAAAAAATTACAATGTGATATTTATTACACCGCGAGCAAAGTATGAAAGCCAAAGAAATAAGTTAAGATACGCTTAAAAATAATAATCGAGGTCATGGAGTAAATACATCATCTCCTCGCAGAACGCGAAAGTAATGACGTCACCCTGGCCCTTCAGCCAATGAAATTGCCCGCAACGTTCCGGAGACTGTCGTGGGCGAAAGCTTCGCTAGAGGAAACATATCGTTCAACTACCAGGAAAAAATTAATTTTAAAAAAACTAAAAAAGATATTTTAACCATTCTCGTTTTAAATCCGACAGAACCGTTGCAGTTATAAGCTGAAAAAAATTGAAAATAATAGTGTTATTAGAAAGTCGGATGCAACAAATTTAAAAACAGAACCAACATTTAGGTGCAAAACTGACTGATTTTAAAAAAATTCTCAAAATTCAGTAATTTAAGATAGAAATTCAAAACTAACTTCATTAGAACGGAAATCGCGTGCTCTTTCCGATGGTCTATCTATTTTTGTCGTACAATTATTTGAAACCATTCTAATGAGAAATTAGTGCGAAAAATCAACCAAAACAACACAAAACATTAAATAAAAAAATTCTAGATTAAAATTTAAAATTTCGGCTTCGAGGTGCACTCAGTCACCATTACGACTATCTGTGTGCCAAATTTCATGGCTGTAAGTGCGATAGATTCGTCTGGACCTCGCAGACAAACACACACACACGCACACACACACACAAACATTGCCTTTTATAAGTATAGATATATAATGAACAGGGAGTGGGCGCAATTGAGTCTTATTTTGATCTCGTCATTCTTGAATTTGTTGAGGAAGTATGTAAATTATTGCTGATTTGAGTAGTTCTTGCAAATTCGCACCCTGTCCCTAAATATCGAGTTTCTTCCACTTAACAACGTCAACTGAATGTTGATGAACCTCAGCGTTTAATTCTCGGTCGAACAACTTAATTTTCAAATTTGAAATTAAGTAAAATAAGAGGGTGAAAATTATCTTAATTAGCAAGTTTTCCTCTAAGTTTAAAAATTCAGTAGACCACATTTGTAATAAATATTCGAAACAACTTTTGAATCATTAGAAATGTAAAAAGAGAGCAAACATGATTGTGAGGATATTTCCTTTCATATCAGGCTTTCAAAGACACGTAAACACTTTATAGCTTTAGTTGCAGTTAGCACATAGTTTTTTTTCTAGTTATTGGGTTAACAAAAAAGTCAAAGAATGCTATTAAAAAAGAAATTAATGATGTTGATATTCAAAATAATGGTTCATAAATATCAAGTGCTATTATTAAATGGTCATTGATCATTCATAAAAATTGATAAATTTATGCACTATTAATAATAACAAAAATACTTATGAAGATATCTACTAGTTATATAACTAAATATCATTAAAAATGGCACTAACTCAGTTCTGTTTTGATCTAGATGAACTTTAATTCATTTATGAGCTGGTCTTCAAGACTACACAATGAACTTTTTAGTTAACAAAGAAAAAATATACTACCCCTGTCCCAATATAATAATAGTCCCCTATAATAATAGTAACTAGTGAATATTTAAACGAGAACTATTGGCGAATGCAGCTGCAGTTATGTTGTAGCGCAAAATTGCGGAGTCTTCAATCAAAATCAATGTTTCATGACATCTGTCATTTGTTTTGACGCATCTTTCAATTGTTAGGTTAACCTAATTATCACGGATTATAACTATTTTTCTAATTTCATTCGATGATCGAAATAAATTGTTTTATTTCAGTTGAATATCGACCCATTGTAAAAGTAAGATGCAAAAAGAGACTTTTCAAGCAAAGGTCGAGTTGCGATTGTCCAGTTCTTGATGCATCAAAAGAAAAACGAAAAGTTGCAGAACGATGCAATTACGTTAGCTGCAAAACAATTTAAGGGCAACAGAATGACCTATGATGCATGAAACTATCTGAACACTCAAAATAAAAATTAGAAGTAACATTTTTAATTTATTGTTTAATTTAATCTAGTTTTTGATAATAAATGTTGCGTTCTACATTTATTTTCTTTTGCTACTATTATTATGGGACAAATTAAATCCATCATCTGCTACTATT
>BGPR01028567.1:0-19883 GCA_013235015.1 Araneus ventricosus | reverse complement strand
TTCTGCATGGAAACTAGATGAACGAATTTAGACTGCATGAAAAATATCATATTTTTAATTCATTTATAAATATCATATTATCATATTTTAAATATCATATTTTTAATTTGACACCATTTCCGATTTTTTTTATCGCCAGAAATATCTGTCTTTCTATTGATACGCCTTCGCAACTCTTGAATTTGTAGACCAAAGTATTTTATTCCGAGCTTTTACTTTAAAACAATAATGCTCAATGATTATGTTGCCTTTATCTCTTCGCATACAACAAAATTCTGTAATTTGGAATGTTTAACAATTGTTTATATGTATAAAAAAATTTTTCCAGAATTCTGGGTTAAAACTTCAATACATTTCGTTTAATGTTAATGCGCCTTTTAAATTAAATGTAAAAAATAACAGTGATAATCAGTCGACGACTGTTTTCAAAAAGTATCCAAATATTTTTGTAACTATTCTAGCCCCTTCTGAGATATAAATTTTACCGTAGTTATTCCGAAAGCCAAATCTTCAAAATATAATTCAAACAACAGAAAAAAATTGTCGCATCATGAAAAAGAGATGAGGGGTTTTTTTTAATGCGAAATTCTGTTGAAATGAAAAAACAGTTTTTCTGGGAATGGAAAAAAAAATGCCTAAAAGATACCAATTCGGAAAGAAACGAAGCTTATTTTAACCTAAAAATTTAGAAGCAACTCCTCCGATATAAATAAACTTTTATAAAAAGACCATTAACTTTCACTCATTTAGGAAAAAATCAGAAAGAATATTTTCTTCTGACTTGAAAAAATTAGCAGCACTCGAAGATTGAAAATTTTATTTGTCGCGTAGTGTACGAAGTGAATAAAATAATCCTGTATTGGCTGTTTGGAGAAGTGTAATGACATAACAGATATTTGGTTATTCTGTTTTAAAAATATGGTGTAAATATTATGTGTTTATTAGAAAAATAATAAAATTCAGCAAACAACCTTCGAAAACGCCGCTCTAATCATAATAGAGACATAAAAGAATAAAAGCAAAAATTTTTGAGTTAATCAAATCTGTATTTTCTCTTACTGCAATTTTAATAAATTTTTAGTTAAAGGATTTTTTCTGCAAATTTTTATGACATTTATCTCACACATGTTTTTGATTTTAATTTTAATTAGAAAATCTACCATATTACTTCTTCTTAAGCTTTAATATTGCATCATTGTTTTTACATTTGTCAAAAGAAAACCTATAGTTAAACTTGAAATAGTTTTGTTAAGCATTTCATCCTTCAACTTTTCCCAAAATAATATTTCTTGAGAAAAATTTTGTAATTGACAAAAGCATGGTAATTTTAATACTTAAGATAAATAAAATAAAGATAATAAAGTAGTAAATAATCATAATTTGCACGTTTCAAAGAGGAGGAAAGGGAGATTTGCACTAGTGCATCTCTTTATTACTTAAGACAATTATATAATTCGTATAAATGAAATAAATCCTTTTTAAAAACACCTTTCAAAATAAAGCTACTGTAGCTTACTTTCACTATTTTAATCGGTCGTCATGCTTCAGTGAGCTTCGCGAGCCTCTTCAAAATGCTGAACCAGCTATTTCTTATGTATTGCATTTTAAAGTAAGGCTATTCTACGTTTCAAAGTTATAATAAGTCCCGCCACTAATTTGACACATTCTTTCTACGATTTGGCATCAAGCGTGATACGTGCGACTTCAAGCCCAACATTCCAAAATAGTCATGGCCGAAATCCTCTAAATGTTCTTTAAAGTTTAATTCAATATCTTATTATCTTCAAAACTGCTTCAAAAATCAAGACTAAAGTATTTTATGAGAACTGTTGTATTCCCTTAGCGAAAATATCAACGCAATTTATACAACACATACATTTCTATTCCTTATGTAGGATATATATCTTAGATATAAGCAGTGGTATAAAGACCAGATGTTCTATTTAATAAAATCCGGGGCGTAGGCTAATACGATTTCACTAAACAAAGAAAAGGTTCTACATCTAAGATGCCACTCAACTTTCTACACCTTAATCTTTGCGAAATTTTTCGAGTAATCTGAATTTCTTAATTCGGTGTCAAAGTCAATCATCAATCAGTCATCAATTATATCTCATTACTTTTGCAAAAAATGTGAAACTTTTACGTGATAAACATTTAAATTTAGTTAGTTAAACGAATCTTTTGCAAATTATTGAAAAAGTTTCGTCATAAAACCGCTTTTAATAGAGTTAAATTAAATTCATGACACACGTTAAGTGGATGAGAAAAATAGGACGTGATATCAACAGTGGCATGCGCAGTTAAATCTATCGTGTGAGTTGAGCATCATTTGAATTGTCTCCAAATGCTCACTTGTTTCCTCAAAACCATAGCTGTCATGCAGTAATTTCAAGTTTTAATATTAATCGCAGCTCTAGAATTTCCTGTGAAATACTTTGAAAGTAAAAAATAAAAAAAAATCATAACTTATTCATAATTCTGAAATACATTCCTTCATATTTTAATTCAAAACAACACATAATACCTCTCTATAACTTCAAAATCTTAACTGTAGAACTTACTGCAAAACACTTTTAAATTCTTAATTTAAGGTATCTTATATATTTTCTTCATAAGCCTTAAACATAAGCATTGATATATTTAGTCAAAAGAACACATAATGCCTCTCCCTAATCCTAGCTTTCTGTAACGCATATTTTTAAAGCCATTTTAATTTATCAGAATAACTGCACTTACCAAGAAACGGTTACCTTTCTTTAAGCAGATAGGTAGAAAACAGACTCTCAGGCACTTCAAGACACGAAAAAAATCGATGCATAATATATTCTGCAGTCCATTAGCGAAACTTCAAAGAATACTGTTCGCTCATTTTTTACACTATAATAGACATTAAGATAGAAGTACTTGGTTAATAATTAATTCAGCTAATTAAAGGTGTGACGGCTAAAGCATAATCTTGCGCAGCAAGTGCTTTATGGTTCTACATACCAAATTTAGACCTCAATGTTTTGAAAAAGTAATTAAGAATTTTGCAAATTATTATGGCTCCAGCAGTTCAAGAGAAATCTTGAAAATGCATACTTGATTAAATGGATTAAGCCATTTTTAAATTGAAAAGGGAATTTTAATTAACTTTTTGATTTTTCTTTTGATTTCAGAAAATACTCGCATTCAATACGGTATGCAATCACTTGTCTTAAAATGTTTATATTTTGTCTAGAATTAGGGTATAAGTATGGGTTAAAAATCTTTAAAAAAACGCAGTCAAAAAATAACCTTAGGTTTGGAAACAAGACTGATATCAAAAGTACTTCCAACTGTTTATTCAATAAAATTATAAGCATTAAGTGCTTGTGGAATTCTTACGAAAGATATTTTAAGACCCGTCTGCGATATTCTTGTAAAAGTGTAGTTGCGTATTAGATTGGAAAAAGAATAGATAACTACATCCACTTCATAATTAAGGCAAGAATATAGATAGAAAACGTCAAATGTATCTCTAATGGAAATCATAAAACGTATTTAATATTTATTTATGTGCTCCTTAGCTGGTTTGTGAAACGTATATTTAAAACAGTGTAGTTTGAAAAGTACGAGTCATTTCTGAATTGTTTGCTTATAAACTTACGGTTATATATATTCGTATATACATATATGACGCACTTAAATATTTAAAAGAGTAACTTAAAAAAAATTCGTGTCTGAAAAGGGAATATCATATAAAGGCTGCAATTAAGAAGCAGTTTAAAATGCAGCTTCTCAATTTCAAAAATTAACAATTGCAGAATGGCGTGGGTAGGGAAAAAATGAAAATTCTCTCTTAAAGGTAAGGGTTCACTCATCTCTGGGATATTCTAGTTAAAACATTTTAACAATACTACAACATGAAAAACACACCTTTAAAAAAATGAAAACATCTCCTCTTATGATTAAAGTGTGTTGAATAATTTTCAGGAAGAGAAAGGATTTTTTATTTCATGAAAAAAATAACATCCTTTCATTCATATTGATTTATGCAAGAATAAGACTTACATATTTTCTTCTTATAAAATATAACAAAGAATCGATTAAAATGAAAAATGCTTTTGCGTTTCGCAGTCTTGAATGATTTAAATCAAATTAATTTCACTTTCTATAATTAAAATGTTGTATTTATATATGCTCAGCTCAATTCTTTCTTAATGCTTAGTTATTGATGCCATATTCTCTTCTAGCAAAAATCTGGAATCACATTATCAAGCGATTAAATATTTAGAATAATATTAATTATATTTTACATATTTTGAAACTGGTAATTCATCTAAGTTTAAATTATTTTATGAATAAATAAAAATAAGATTGAGGATTCTGCGTCTGCGACATTAGCAATTCATTAAGGGATCATTATATTTCAGTTTCTGGTAGAAAAAAAATCAATTTTATTGTATATTAGTTTAGTTTGATTTAATACTTCACGGAAATATACCTACGGTTAGTAATAATTATTTTCTACGAATGACATTTCTTTTTTTCTAAAATAACTAGGAAAATCAATATGTAGCTATCATTTCGTTTTAGAATTAGATTTTGTGGAAATAATGAAACCTACTTCCCGCACTGATGGATATTTTTCTTTTTAACTAATTAATTCTAATTAAATATTAAAGCACGAAATTACAATTTCTTGTATTTCCAATATTCCTTTCAAGAATTTATAAATATTTATAGTAGTTCTGTTAACATATAAAATTGTGCCAAGAGCAGTTAATATTTCAGATTTGTCAAGTTCATTAATAATATTTATACTTCCCTTGCTAATATATTTTTCGATTTTAGTTAGTTAAATGAAAGTATTTGTCTGTTATCCACTTTTAAAATCAATATTACTTTAAAGTCTTCCAAAAATCGGAAATTTTGATTCATCAGTATGCACCCGACTTATAACAACACAATTAATTTTCTAATTTTTAGTAGTATTTGTGAAGATTTCAGGACAGCTGTTCCAATCTGCCTCGCCAAAGTAGCGACCTGGACTGTCGGAAAGCTCAACAATGGAGTAAGAACACAAAGAGTTTTTCACTCCATGCCTGATAGATGAACGTCTATAGATCTGGTGACACTTGGCACACAAAACTTTTTCAGAACTCCCAATTAAGGATTAATGATTGATGTCCGTTCTCAGTTGAACTGAGACGAGACTATCCATAGACCAGACCGCTAATAGCCAAGACTGTCACTGGACATAAATAAATCACCTGGTGGAAGAAAGTCACCTCAATGGCGGACGTCATCGAATTCTTAGCCAATCCTCACGAGTGGGGCGGACCTTGTTCCTGGGAAAGCGAGGATTTAAGCTGCGGCGGGGGAGTAAAGGAGGGAAGTTGATTTTCTATCGGCGATCACCTCTTGATCGGATTCCGATCATAGGACCGTTATTCCAGTATTGGATCTTCGGATCGGTTTTTAAAGTAACTGGGACCAGTTGTGTTGCTGCGAGAAGCATTGTTAAGAAGCTGTACGCTTCTGTTTAACTTTTTCATGAGAGCATAGCTCTCGTATCTGAACTCTGCTAGTTTTTATTCAGGATGAGCGGATGCTCATGAGGACTTGTTGAACTTTCCGATAGATTTTAAGTAGAACCGTTGCTCTGAGTGACTGTCATTTCTACCTGCAGAGGCTGTCTCAACACCATCCTATAATTATACTCACGTCTATAATATCTGACTATTCTGTACATAGATCAATTACCTTATTTTGTAATCCATAATAACCAAGATCCTTCGAGTAACTTTAAAATAAAATGTATTAGAGTGATACTAGTCTAGCTGTTGATTTACACTACCCTAAGTCTCTACACGTCACATATTATATTTGGGGTGGTAACAAACTTGAATACCGATTTCCTATTTAAGAGTTTGTGTAAATCAATTACAGGTGAAAAGCGATAAAAGATTTAAAATATACGCATTCTTCCTATAACGTAATTATTCATCCCGTATTGTATTGAAACTGTGCTTAGTGAAATTAACAGACTTATCACATTTAAAACAAGGTGATAGAAAAATTAGTACTGTATTTGAAAGGTCCAAGTTTAGGAAGCCGTGCTGCATTAAAACCATGTCGTTAAATACTTTGTTGAATGAGGATTGTCGTAATGTTTGCACCATGTTTTCAGAGTGCTTTATCGTATGGAATTTTACTGTACAACTGAAAAGTACCCTGCCATCCAAAACGCTCTGCCTTAATTTTGATCAACATATAAGTGATCGCCTGTGAATGCATCCCCTACATATATTGAGCATACTAAGCGAAATTAACAGCACACTCAAAATTAGCACACTCAAAACAATGCGATAGAAAAGTTTTATATAAGGAAAGTCCAAGTGTATTGTCACGCTATATGAAACCACGTTGTTAATGCTATGATGTATGAAGTCTGGTGTTATTTCAAAATTAAAATGGATTGCATTTTAAAATGCCCTGATACATTCAGACATCAAAGATGACTTGAGTCTGGATCATATATGCCCTCGTTTGTGAATGCGCGTCTGCTATTAGCTGAAAAAAATAATGGGGTTGGCACCCTCAAATCAAGGTGACAGAAAAATTTGTTGTATATGAGGAACGTCCATTTTTTCCATGAACGTCCATGAACCCATATTTTTAAATGCTGTGCTACATCAGAGCTGTTGTAATTTTTGTACCTGAAATGCTTTTTGAATAAACAATTTTAAACTGTCCTACTCATAAATAATATGCTTTGATTCAAATCAATATCTAAGGCGTTGTCTACGAATGCGTCTACTAGATGTATTAAGTTTGGCAAGGGAAACTACCAGGCTTAGTGCCCTCAAAACAATTCGACAGAAGAACAGAAAAATTCGTACTATATTAGGAACGTCTCAGTTTTTTAAGTCATGATGTGGGAAATCATGCTGTTGAATGCTATGCTATATGAGGGCTGTTGTAAGTTTTACAATTGATACGCAATTTGACTATACAATTTAAAATGATCTGACTCATAAAAAATCTGCCTTGATTCCGATCAACGTCTAAGTCATCGTCTGTGAATGCGTCCCCCAAATCTGTGCCGAACAATATCATGTCGTAAAGAGTGGACTTCTTTCAAGGGTCAGGTTTACAGACAAGGACATTGTGTAGAAGCACTCCTAATCGCTTGGGAAGGCGATGTCTTCCATGCGATCCCACCGAAACATTGCTTCATAAGATCGCATTTCTTCTCCCGATCAATCATTAGGAGTAGACAGGCAAGTGCAGGGGATAGTTTGAGTCAACAGCAACCGAGAGTGCGGCAGCTGTTGCCTCAAAGGGGCTTGTTGGAAACAAACAATAGCAGAAGGCCAACTGATATAGTCTAAACATGTGTTCGGTAGTTTTTTTCTTGTTTGTGTTCGGAAGGATTGTTTCTAAATGAAGTTTATGTTCATGAGATATACTCTTTTAAAATCAATACAACAGTAGAAGGTATGGATTTGTGTTTATAAAATATATTCAAATGTTATTAAATTTTATCCAGTAGTAAAAAACATAGAAAAATATTTAATGGAGTTGCCAAGACAAATCGTTTGTTCGAACAAGATTTTTTTTTATTTCATGAAGAGAAAAGAACTCTAGAAATATTATTTTTATACATATTATGTTATTTTTATCTGAAAAAAATACAAATTCTTATATTTTAAACATAAAAAGAAAAATCCTTACTTTTGATCGAGTTCTGCTAATTCTATTTTAAAAACAAAAACTGATTCCATGGAAAGTTAATTATATAAAAGATTTATATTTTTGTAAGACCATATTGACTGTAACTCTAAATATTCTATATGATTGTATTTATTAAAGTCTAAATAACTTCTCATCCAATGGCCTATCCCACTTAACCTCAAATGACCGAATTTTTATATTTAATTTTATTATTAAGTTTAACAAGAAATTAATTTAAAAGACAAAAATCACTCTTACGAGCTAAAATATCTCAGGTATCCTGTGCGTTCTTATATGTAAAGAAATAGCAATAAATTTCCAAAATAGGGTTTGCCATCTACTTAAGAGGTTAAATACATTCGTAAATCATGAATACTAAAATATCCTATGGAAATTATCAAAATAAGCATTCTTAAAATTACCTAACTTATGAAACACAGCCTGCCCTATCCGCATTTTAATTTATAATTATGGGTGAGTTCAGACATTTAAAGAGATTTTTTCGAAATTTAAACAGTGAAATCTAACTTACTTTTCTCCGCGGCTGTACACTTGGAGAATCGAAATAATTTTTTCGAAGCTGCGGATTACCAAACTCTACATCACCCCCATCCTACTACTTATCTGTAATCAACTAAAATTAGCTTTGCTCTGACACTGAAAAGATCTCTGGTATAATTTGCATTTTATGAAAGGAGAAATTGGTGCTCAAAAAAATATTAACGTTGACAAAGGGCATGCCGCGCTTCTGAATGATCAAAAGTTGTCAGGAGAGATGATGACTACCCTCTTCTATTAACGCGGACTTGAATGGCGATTCAGTGAAGCGATTACCTATTCAATGAAGTCGGGAGGTAATTATTGCCACTCTTGTAAGAGAGCACGTGGGAGGTCTCGATTCATGTTCGGTGGAGAATTCAGTGAATGGCTTTTGCCCTACTGTAACACGCTTTCCATCCTGTATTTGATCGAGTTGGGCGAAATATTCTGGATGTTCTATTGCTTTGATTCTTTGTGTCCTATCGCTATCTTATGGTAAATTGAAGCACCACATATCTCACTGTGTCATGTTTTAAGAAACATTGAGAAAAAACTTCATTGAATGATATTAGTTCTTATTCAAATTTATTAAAAAGATATTAAAAAGTAATTCCGTTGATAAAAACCGCGTGGCAGTATTTAAAATTAATATGTATCAGAATAGGATAAAAACCGTAAAAGTGAATTATATCAATTGCTGTACCGTTTGGATATTTTTGTCAAAGCCAATGCCAGATGAATTAGCATTATATCAATTGATGTGTGTTTTGAATATTTTTGCTAAAATAATCGTGTGGCTATACATCGTGTACACTTGGAGTTGAAATCATTAAATCACTGTGGATGATTTAAGTCATATTCTTTTGTTATTTTTTGCATGATGTTTTGTTTTATAAACGCACAAATATGTAAATATTATGGTTACTGAAAACTTTGTCAAAAAACACAGGAAAAATATCAGAACACAAACATTTTTTTTAATCTTTTGCCTATAAGAGGGGAAATTAAAAGCTTCCAGTCTTCTTATGGGTGTTATACACTATTCTGGTGCACATAAAATAAATCCGTATGGAACATCCGCCCGTCGGTGTGGTGTGGAAGCTAAAAAAGCGGAGATGTACGGTCAAGTATCGCCGTCTTCATCTGACCGCGGTTTCAAATTACGTTGTCAGTCCCAATTAGCACTAAAGTAGCTTCAAAATGGAACTTTAATCTAACAAATCGGTCAACCTGTCGTATTCTTATTAATATAGCTCGTATGAATATCTGTCTGCATATAGTTTAAAGCACAAAACAAACCGATTGGGAACTTCGATATATTTTGTATCCGTATTTTATGAAAATAAAGTTAGTTGTAATAAATCTACAATGAAACCTCCCTGCGAGACAATTTCGTGGATTGTGTATTTGATTGGTTTAATAATCTTGACGAATCTTATTACCCTCAAACCTTACAGTGTACTACAACAAACATTGATATTTTTGTACCATTTAAAAAAATAAAATGAAATTTTTACTTTAAATGAAAATCTTAAACAGTCTTCAGAAGGAAAAATTCAAGGATATCAAATTAATTTTTAAGATTTCAACGATGAATTTTATACATATTTATTTACACAAATGAGAATTGATACCGTAAAAATTACAGATAACTTTCAGCCGCTTATATAAAATACTGTCTTTTATCTTTCCAATTCTTATTATCGAAACCACAATAAAGCGTCTTTGATCAATCGGCCTACGCAAACAATTCTTCTCCAAAACACATGTTGGGTTTCTATTTATTCCTACCGAAGATCAAGCGAGCTTGCTATCGAACCAAACACTGCAGTAAAACAAAGAAAATCAGTCACCGAATGGCTATCTAAACAGGTCTAACAGTCAATAAAGCTATTTTCCAAGGCAACTCCAAGTCCTTCGGGTCAAATTAGACCAGTCTTAAAGACGGGAGAAGAGCGTTTTATCTCAAATAGGGGTCTGGTAATAACACTGTAAGGACAAATCGAAAGGCGTTCAACAAACCTTGGATCATTTTATTACGTCAAAGATCATCACCACGTGTTTTATGAGCTGTTAAGGGCAATAAGTCTGGGTGACTAAAGGGTTCTTCCTGTTTACCTTAGTTCTTCCTGAACTTTTTCAAGGACACTGACATATTTGTAAGTTATTTATTTTTTCAAATTATTTTTTTTCTGTAGAGAAAAATTTAATTTATTCCATCAAAATTCAGAAAATATTCCATGTAAAATTTCAATTGATTGGTTGATTTCTTTTACCTTAGTTCTTACTGAAGCCTTAGCTTGTCTTTTCCTTAGCTCTTTTTCAAGAATACTGATAATTATGCACCTTAATTCTTTTCAATTAAATTTCTTCTAAGTAAAAAAATACGTTTGTTCCAATCAAATTCTGAAGAATTTTGATTAAAAAAATGATTTATTTGTTGTATAAATTCATTCCGTTTTGAAGCACCACTACAAAGAAAACTCAAGTTGGCAACCAGCGGGATGTGTTTTTGCATACGGTTTTAAAATAATGCACATGATCCAGGGCAGTCTTAACAAATTTGAACGCTCTAGGCTAGAGTAATTTGCCTCGCCATCAAATCCGTAGCTAGGAATTTGAGTGTCTAAGTTCCCCTCATGAAAAATACCTACTTAATAAAAAAATATTGAGGAGGGAAAAAATAAGAAAAAAAATCACCTGATCTTCAACGCCTTACAATTTTGCAAATGGGGGCCTTTTCATATTTAAAATTATTATAAAATGATTTTTTTGGTTCAAAATTAAAATAAAATCAGTATAATAAATTTACTGGCACTTGTAGATCAACGGCGCCCCTGGGCTACAGCACAATTAGACTATTGGATAAGACAGCCCTGACATGATTCAATTAGAGTTAAAATTTACCGATATATGCCAGTGGAATTGAGTTAACGACAATAACTTATATTCTTTATAATGAAACTCTATATTTAAAGCGGCAGTTGATTACCCCTAGAGCTGCGAATTTATTTTAACTCCCAAATAGATGACACATCCTATTTGGGATATTTATTGTTAATTTATTCGGCATACGGACTGACAGATTATCTAAGATACTAAAGCGTGTCGAAGAAATTTTTGTGTTTGAAGTTAAATGTTTTGACGTAATTACAGGTTTAATTATGAAAACTTGAGTAATTCGATACACGAGCCTGACAGGTTGTTGCATCCCAAAGGGTGGGGATTTCAAAATGTTATATCAAATGTTATATCATAAAAGATATTTGTTATGTTCTGTTAGACATCTGATATATTACATTGTTCTTCAGTAAAGTTGGGTTTCTTTGTTTCTGCAACATTTTGCACATTCTCAACAAAAGCTATCATAAACTACAAAATTATTTCTTCAAAAATAATCTGAGAAAAATTATTTGATAAAATTTTGTACATCGAGTTTTTCTGGTTAATTAAACTGTTATCAAATAAAATGCATAAACAAAAAAAAAATTCACCTTTTCTTAGCTTAAAAGTTTCACTTTTAGTTTAGTGATGCATGGATCATAATACGATACTACATGGATTAGCCTTATAAATGTCAATAAATCTACATGGATTAGAAATATAAATACTCAAGAAATCCTGTGAAGGATAAAGACATACTTAAGCTGGATACACATCCAATATTAATTTTATCTCATGCGATTTAAGGAATTGTGAGTTATTTCCATGTGGATTCATTAAATATACATTCAAAGCTTAAATATCTTTTCAGTTAAAATCAAAGAATTTGTTTCAGAGTGCAGAACAAAAGTATTCCAGGATTTTCCTGTTCAACTCTATAACTATTTCAATCTTCCAGTCACTGAACAAAAACGTTAAAAAATCAAACAGCATATTCTCCATTTTATTCCAACTTAATTTAACCGTTAAATTATTCGATACATAAATATTCGAGGTACGTGGATACGATACTGCATGGATCAAAATACGAAACTACACAAATTAGCCTTATAAATACTCAAAAAATTTACCTGGATTAGCAATATAAATACTCAAGAACACATATGACGTATAATATCCTGTGAAGGATAAGAACATACTTAAGCTGGGTACACATCCAATATTAATTTTATCTCATAACACTTAATAGCATATTTTACACAGGAATAATTCAAAATACGAGTAGTAGGATATTCAGCGTTATTATATTTGATCCAAAACTTAATTAATCTAAAACAACCAAGCTCCGAAAATGCTTGTCTAATTTAAGAAAATAATTAACTAAGCCATGGACTTTTATTAAAATATATTCAGTGGGTATAAACGTGTCTGGTCTTAATTAAGGTTTGTCTATCTATTTCTTGGCAACCTTATACGAAAGCGGCTAATTGTAATCGGAAGTTTACTTGGTAGATATCTAAGAATTTGCAGTTTTTTGTTTAATGGCGTTTTAGAATATCTTCGCATCCTTTCAATTTTATTAGCTTTCGTCAGAAGCATGAAATTTTCCTTATATTCACGGATGTTATTTTATCTTCATATTTGTGGGATAACACTGTTATTCAATATCGCATCATTATCTGTAAGTATAATGAAAAGAAATTCGTTCATGTAAAATTTTATACGGATTCATCATTTTATTCAAATAAAATTTATCTACGGAAGTAAGTGTCTTGGATTTGTCGATGTTTACAGATTGTTTAACAATTATAAAATTTTAATAAAATTCTCTAAACACATTTACATAATCCTACAATACTTAAACGGATCTCGAAGGTGTACAAATAAAGCTAAATCAATTTTAACTTCTTCCACATAGAAGAAAAACCCTTCAGAGAATTGCCCTTTAATAAATGGTTAAAAATCGTATGAAAAATATTGTTGAACAATTTCTCTATTTGTTCAGAAAATATCCTAGATTTCGTAACATTTGCGAATGAAACAAATCAAGATTCAGCACTAATCTTACTCGATTCGTAATTTTCCTTTACCTCTTTAGAAATTTAAAATTATACTTACATATGAAAATTAAAGCTTCTGAAATGTTTAAAATTCGCTTGGATGCAAAAATATTTTTCTACTAGATTGAGAATCATATTAATCATTGTTTTCCTGCATGTCTGATTTTCCTGCCAGGCGCGAACCGTCGTCCACGCCCCCTACGCCAGGTACGCCACTGACTCAAGTCAAGTTGTAAGTTATCGTTAAAATAAAGACACTTCTTTATTTCATAATATCTGTTCCTTGGCATAGCTTTGTTTAAAATTAAATTTCAATGTCGGACGCATTTTCCCAGTGCATCTTCTCTTGAGGTAAAATATGATAGCCACTATGGAAGAAAATTCAAAAAAATTGCTTCATCTCATCCATGCGTATTTCAAAATCGTGATTATTCTTTTGCCTGGAGTATTTAATTGATTATTCAACCGTCAGCTCAATCAACTTCAAACAGGTCAACTCAAATCGTTCAATATGAGATTTACCAACAACAAAATTTATAATTCATTGTCGTCTAAATCACTGTCTGTTAACTATGGAATGTTAATTATAAAATAATAATTATAAATGTTAAGACTAGATTGGTGCCAAAATTGTTAAATTTCGATTCATTATTCAATTATTAAACAACAACTGGGTGCTCAAACATGAATACAAATAAAATGCAATTTTTACTTCACCTTAATAAAGCACCTACCTTTACAGGCACCTAAAATATAATTGGCCGAAGATGCAGGTATAGCTGAAAACATAATTAGTACAATTGCGTTCAAACAAAATAGAGAGATTAAATAAAAACAAGATTTTTAAATATAAATCCTTTTTATTTAACAATTTTTAATTTAGAAAGTTACTGCCAACAACTTTTAAGTTTAAAAAAATAGAAATAACAAAATTTTACTGATGCACAACTCAAAAAACATTTTTGTAATCAAATAATGATATAAACAGATTATATATATATAGCAAATCTTAATCAAATTAGAAAATGTAAAAGATATACCCTTTTCATAATGGCCATTATGAATTGAATTTGTACTAAATGGGGGTTAAATCAGACTTGCAATCATGTACCTTGGAATGTACTGAAATTATTCGATATTTGATCATAATGTTCGTTGACACAAAAAATTTCTTGAATCAGTCGAAGCAATACACTTCAAGGTACCCAGATTTACTGTAGACTTGTAAACTCATTCCAGCACATATAACTTGTAGCACAAACTTTCACAAGAGGCATCACAAGTTCTAAAACAACGGAAATTGTAAAGATGAAAACACACAAAAAGTAAACTTAGAAGCATAACACAGGCGATTCGAAAAGAATATTTATCTGGAGCAGTGTTGAGAAATGGTGTTCTTTCATTCCTATGCCACCATGTTGCAGAACTTTATACACAGGAAAGCAATCACTGCTATTCACTTTTTAAAAGGCACAATATATCTCATTTACTTTCGCAAACTTTTTCTGTAAGGCACACATACGGAAAGCAAAGTTGCAATACGTGCAGAAGCAAGTTCAGCTTCAGATCAGAATGTAGTCGATTTGCGCTATTGAGAAATCAACGGTTTTCTCTCTTGCATACTGTCATGGAGAAATCATACTAAAAACGAACCATTTCTTTCTTTTTGGAACCAACGGAAAAAAAACTGCAGAGACAAGCTCCGAGAGGCCAAAACGGCCCTCGGTCCCCCGCAGGTGCAACCACTTCGAGCAAGTCTGGACCAGTCAAATTTCAAAATCACACAAAGGAATCCCTTTCAGTCAGGCGACGTCAAAGCTCTTTCACACTAAAATTCATACGCGGTATAAGATGGCGAGCAAATAGTTCCGTTAAATTAATTTGATTTATAATTTAATAAACTTGAAACATTAAAGGAAAAGACATAAAAAGTTAAGGCAATTAATACTTAAGTTGATTACTAAGTAAATAATTAAGAAAAATTTAGATATTTAATAAAACTGTAAAGATTACCGCTGAAATTTTAAAAGTTGCTAAAGATGCCACAAGATACTAAATAAACTTTGTTGGCGAAGATTTAAATAATTAAAAATACTGATAAAGCCGAAAAATGATGAAGTTGCATTTTTTGCAATCTAACACTGTCATCTACAGTCCACAACAAATCCAAGGTTTCCTTCTCAGTTAAAAATGTACGTGGCATTCTAAAATGGTAGCGACAAAAAAAATTTTCAAAAAAAAAGCGGGAAATACTGGTCTGCATCGATGAATTGCAAAATACAACTGACTGCATGAGCATCATGACTCAATTCTTTGAGAACAATTGACTCCAGCCAACATGTATTCTCACGATATGCACCCAAGTGAATGACAGCAGACTGTTGGTGCTTGTATTACTTGTAGAGTTTCAATCTTTGGAATGCAACAGAGAAAGGAAGGACTTTCTCCATTACTAACCGATGGGGTTAGATAGTAATGCATTGTACCATCGTCCTATTTATAGGAGAGTCGAAAATGTAGGGAAAATTTATCTTCTAGATCATTTTTTGCAGTGATTTTTAACTAGAATAAAAGTATGGAATATTACCTCAATAAATTTATATGTATATTTTTTTTGAAGGTCAAAACTTTGAAAAACTTGTGTATTGAAATGAAAATGAAAGAAACAAATCTGCGAAAATTGCCATTTAAAAAAATTTAATAAAAATATTTAACATTAATTGAAATTAACGATTTAGAATGCCACGTAAATTTTAACTGCGCAGGAAGCCTTGAATTTTTTTGGACTTTAGATGACAGTGATTTAGACGACAGAGACAATGCCAGCGAGAAAGGCATATATATATTAAAATTACTCTTGAATAAAAAAGTTTTCGTTATTTAGAAATAAAATATTTAAACGAATTTACATAAAGGCTCTGTGTGCTCTCCTATTTTTAAGGCGATGAGGAAATGGGTTAAACTGTCTCATTTTCCTTACACCGTACTTACTTTAAAACACGAAGAAAGAACAAACTAATTTGCCATTCAAGAACCACCCGCTGTCATAAAATATTCCATTGAAAGCTTTCACTAGACTCCTTTTCAGAAGCGAAGAAGCTCTGATGTAGGTCTTTTACTGCTGGTTTGAGTAGACCTTACACATTTTCACCCTGTCACTTAAGAAATAACTTCTTCCATTAGAGAGAGTCAATTGAAAGCTAATGAAAGCCCTCGGTGAATTTTACCCAATTATCCCCGTCATAAACGATTCAAAAATAAAAATAAAAAATCTTTTCAAGTAGGCCCAATTAAGGACCAACGCCATTTGTCACTGGGAAAAAGGATTTTTGCCTGGGATTTATTAGTTTCTGTTCGGATGAAATCAGGGAGTGGGACTAATTGGGTTCTGTTTTGATCTCACCGCACTTGAACTTGTTGATGAGATCTGGTCTCTGAGAATCAACGTTGATTAGCAGAACTTTCTAGTTGATAGAATCAGAAAGAAAATATTCCCATTCTATTATTGATCAAGTGCGAGAATGTCTGTTCCAAACTGCGTAGTATTCTTTAACTCATTTGGAGGTGGGAAGGAATGGATTACGACAAGTGTAATGAATGTTCTTCTAATGGCTTTCTAAATTGCTTTTTAATAACAATCGTGTCAAGAATATTTCGTAACTCAAACTTAAAATCAAGTAGAGTGCCTATGAGGAAATCGTATTAATTAGCAAGTTTTTCTCTTATTTTGACAATTCCGTAGAGCAGAGTTTCCATACTTTTTCAGAGACAGTGTTAAATTGTTATAAATATAGAGGTCGCTAACACTGTAAAGAAAAATTTGTCTTTAATATCAAAGATTTGCAAAGATATTGACGACATTTGTGAATCTAATACGCTTATTACTGTTGTTATTTGTTACGAGGTGATGTGAGTTTTACGCAGTTATAGCATTTTTTGGTATAATAAAAAAAGACAAAAATACCGTTAAATTGAAATTAATTTTAATTACATTCCATAACATGATTATAGGATTCTGCATATTAATAAACACGTTCTGAATTTATGTTCTATCAAATGTTATAAAAATGTGCTTTAACTCTTTAATCCCGAGACGACATTTTTTCTTCTAGCCCCTTTAAAACAGAGAGTTTTTGAGAGGATACTACATGAATTGGACTCTCTCAACCTGGGTGGTCATTCACTCCACCACCTCACCCCTGCTGCAACCTTCCCTTCAGGCCCCTGGGAAATGGGCTGTGATTGGCAATATTAATCGAACCCCCTACCGCACTTATCTCCTAAGCGATCTCGAACCTGCCCTCCCCTCAAATGAAGCCGACCGGCCTTTGTCGCTGTTAAGGGGAAATTTGTAGACCGCCTCGCTCGGTGCGAAAGGGTTAAGATGTCTTCTACTTATATAACCATACTAGCAGTACGCGCACGGCGTTGCCCGTGGAATCGGGATTTCAACAAAATAAAAAAAAAGCCCACATACAATTGCATAAATGAAAGTTTTAAAAACTAAATCAAAACAGAAATATATATATATTATTGAGTTGGTCCGCCTCCTTTTCCTCTCGACCGAGTACCGTTAAATCCAAATAATATTAAAAAATTACAATGTGATATTTATTACACCGCGAGCAAAGTATGAAAGCCAAAGAAATAAGTTAAGATACGCTTAAAAATAATAATCGAGGTCATGGAGTAAATACATCATCTCCTCGCAGAACGCGAAAGTAATGACGTCACCCTGGCCCTTCAGCCAATGAAATTGCCCGCAACGTTCCGGAGACTGTCGTGGGCGAAAGCTTCGCTAGAGGAAACATATCGTTCAACTACCAGGAAAAAATTAATTTTAAAAAAACTAAAAAAGATATTTTAACCATTCTCGTTTTAAATCCGACAGAACCGTTGCAGTTATAAGCTGAAAAAAATTGAAAATAATAGTGTTATTAGAAAGTCGGATGCAACAAATTTAAAAACAGAACCAACATTTAGGTGCAAAACTGACTGATTTTAAAAAAATTCTCAAAATTCAGTAATTTAAGATAGAAATTCAAAACTAACTTCATTAGAACGGAAATCGCGTGCTCTTTCCGATGGTCTATCTATTTTTGTCGTACAATTATTTGAAACCATTCTAATGAGAAATTAGTGCGAAAAATCAACCAAAACAACACAAAACATTAAATAAAAAAATTCTAGATTAAAATTTAAAATTTCGGCTTCGAGGTGCACTCAGTCACCATTACGACTATCTGTGTGCCAAATTTCATGGCTGTAAGTGCGATAGATTCGTCTGGACCTCGCAGACAAACACACACACACGCACACACACACACAAACATTGCCTTTTATAAGTATAGATATATAATGAACAGGGAGTGGGCGCAATTGAGTCTTATTTTGATCTCGTCATTCTTGAATTTGTTGAGGAAGTATGTAAATTATTGCTGATTTGAGTAGTTCTTGCAAATTCGCACCCTGTCCCTAAATATCGAGTTTCTTCCACTTAACAACGTCAACTGAATGTTGATGAACCTCAGCGTTTAATTCTCGGTCGAACAACTTAATTTTCAAATTTGAAATTAAGTAAAATAAGAGGGTGAAAATTATCTTAATTAGCAAGTTTTCCTCTAAGTTTAAAAATTCAGTAGACCACATTTGTAATAAATATTCGAAACAACTTTTGAATCATTAGAAATGTAAAAAGAGAGCAAACATGATTGTGAGGATATTTCCTTTCATATCAGGCTTTCAAAGACACGTAAACACTTTATAGCTTTAGTTGCAGTTAGCACATAGTTTTTTTTCTAGTTATTGGGTTAACAAAAAAGTCAAAGAATGCTATTAAAAAAGAAATTAATGATGTTGATATTCAAAATAATGGTTCATAAATATCAAGTGCTATTATTAAATGGTCATTGATCATTCATAAAAATTGATAAATTTATGCACTATTAATAATAACAAAAATACTTATGAAGATATCTACTAGTTATATAACTAAATATCATTAAAAATGGCACTAACTCAGTTCTGTTTTGATCTAGATGAACT
Source organism: Araneus ventricosus (assembly GCA_013235015.1). NCBI lineage: Eukaryota > Metazoa > Arthropoda > Arachnida > Araneae > Araneidae > Araneus > Araneus ventricosus. The sequence continues at coordinate 651 of BGPR01028567.1, read as the reverse complement.
TTAATTCATTTATGAGCTGGTCTTCAAGACTACACAATGAACTTTTTAGTTAACAAAGAAAAAATATACTACCCCTGTCCCAATATAATAATAGTCCCCTATAATAATAGTAACTAGTGAATATTTAAACGAGAACTATTGGCGAATGCAGCTGCAGTTATGTTGTAGCGCAAAATTGCGGAGTCTTCAATCAAAATCAATGTTTCATGACATCTGTCATTTGTTTTGACGCATCTTTCAATTGTTAGGTTAACCTAATTATCACGGATTATAACTATTTTTCTAATTTCATTCGATGATCGAAATAAATTGTTTTATTTCAGTTGAATATCGACCCATTGTAAAAGTAAGATGCAAAAAGAGACTTTTCAAGCAAAGGTCGAGTTGCGATTGTCCAGTTCTTGATGCATCAAAAGAAAAACGAAAAGTTGCAGAACGATGCAATTACGTTAGCTGCAAAACAATTTAAGGGCAACAGAATGACCTATGATGCATGAAACTATCTGAACACTCAAAATAAAAATTAGAAGTAACATTTTTAATTTATTGTTTAATTTAATCTAGTTTTTGATAATAAATGTTGCGTTCTACATTTATTTTCTTTTGCTACTATTATTATGGGACAAATTAAATCCATCATCTGCTACTATT
>BGPR01028566.1:0-11294 GCA_013235015.1 Araneus ventricosus | reverse complement strand
CTTGGGTGCCATGGATGGCCAGCGATCATCCAAAACTTACATATTTACAACCATATCTTTTGCGCATGCGCAGTGCATTTTCATTATATCTCAACTAATGTATTACAGACTTGGTTCTTGCTGGGTGTATGGATGGCCCATGGGATCATCAAGCACCCCCATGGCTGCTCATATCTTGCATGCGCAGTGCGTTTTTCATTATATCTCGAAAACTATTAACATTACAGACTTGGGTATGGATGACCCATGGGATCATCGAAGCTACCATATTTTAGCCTATATCTTTGCGCATGCACGTAACTTTTCGTATATCTCGAACTAATAGCATTACAGACTTAGTTTCTTGTAGTATGGATGGACCATGGGATCACTCCGGCTCACCTCATATTTAGACTATATCTTTGAGCACGCGCAACGTTTCATATCTCGAAAATATTATTACAGACTTGTTCTTGGTATATGGATGGCACCATGGGATCTGCAAGCACCCCATATTTTAGCTACTTTGAGCATGCGTGCTTTTCATATATCTCAAAGTCTCTGGTCACACTCTTACTTTTCAGGAAAATAACAATTTTTTATTTATGATCAGGTGAAAGAGACTAAATAAACCTGAAATTTGCCATGTCTCCGTCATAATCTCATCAAGATGTTTAAAATCATTCCAAAATTTCACACACAGAAGACTAAAAGCAGAAAAAATTAAAATAAAAATTTTTAGACCACGTTTTAAAACGGACTAAAAAAATAATTTTCTTCTAGCCCCATACAGATTTATAACCCCATACAGATTTAAAACGAAAAACGTGGGCGCATGACAAGTTTAATAGTAAAGTGTGAGGTAGCTGTCGTTGAAACACGCAACAGTTATTATCATTTCCATTACAATATGTTAGTGACTGAAATAAACTATTTATGCATCAATTATCTATTACACACCATTTTCGTGTTGAATCTTATGGGTTATAAATCTATGGGGCTAGAAAATATTTTACTCTTTTAGCGGTTAAAACGATCTATAAAATTTTATTTAAAATTATTATTAACATTTTGTAGTTCATTGACCGTAGAGAAAAAATAATAAATTTATACGAAACGAAAATAAAACGCCTTTTGAAATAATTTTGAGAGGGGGTTATGCCGCTCGGATACCAACGAAAGAGCCTCACTAAAATAAAGAGACCATTGTATTCTCGGGGTTGTCTCACTATTGCGACGAAAAGAGTCCAACCTTGTTTCTCATCACAGTTAAAGTTATTCGAGAACCGTGCGTAGACAGAATTTACGTTAAGGGCGTCAGTACTACTGTGACTAGTAACGGCTAATTATTTCTTATTGTTCAGATCACAAAGTGACGCGTTGTCGTGGGCGTATCTTAAGTTCCTGAACGGCTTCAGCGTGTCCGGTTTACTGTGGATCGTTTACGGTCGGTTTGGTTCGGTAATCAAAACTTGTTGAACATCGCCTGGGATGGACATGCGTTAGGGACGGACAGTTAACTAATGAATCATAAAGCGGAATAGGTTGGGTTCTTTCGGCGGAATGATGGGTATATGGATGGCCCATGGGATCATCGAAGCACCCCTATATTTTAGCTATATCTTTGCGCATGCGCGGAACGTTTTTCATTATATCTCGAAAACTATTAACATTACAGACTTGGTTCTTGGGTATATGGATGGACCATGGGATCTTCGAAGCACCCCCATATTTTAGACATATCTTTGAGCATGCGCAGTACGTTTTTCATTATATCTCAAAAGTCTCTGCGTCACATAACTTACTTTTTCAGGAAAATAACAATTTTTTATTTATGATCAGGTGAAGAGAAACTGAAATAAACCTGAAATTTGCCACATGTCTCCGTCATAATCTCATCAAGATGTTTAAAATCCATTCCAAAATTTCACACACAGAAGACTAAAAAGCAGAAAATAATTATTTAAAAAATAAAAAAATTTTAATAGACCACGTTTTTAAAACGGACTAAAAAGTAAAAAATAATTTCTTCTAGCCCCATACAGATTTATAACCCCATACAGATTCAACACGAAAAATGTGGGGCGCATGTAATAGATAATTGATGCATAAATAGTTTATTTCAGTCACTAACAATTTTATTGCAATGGAAATGATATGAACTGTTGCGTGAGTTTTCTCAACGACAGCTACTCCCTACACTCCTTACTATTAAATTTTGCATGCGCCCCACGTTTTTCGTTTTAAATCTGTATGGGGTTATAAATCTGTATGGGGCTAGAAGAAATTATTTTATACTTTTTAGGCAGTTTTAAAAACGTGGTCTATTAAAAATTTTTATTTTTTTAAATAATTATTATTATTTTTTCCATTTTTGTAGTTCATTGAACTCACAGTAGAAAAATAATCAAATTTATACAGAAACGAAAATAAAACGCCTTTTGAAATAATTTTAGGAGGGGGGGGGTTATGCCGCTCCGGATACCAAACGAAAGAGCCGTCACTAAAATAAAGAGACCATTTGTATTCTCCGGGGGTTGTCTCACTATTGCGACGAAAGAGTCCAACCTGTTTCTCATCACAGTTAAAAAGTTATTCGAGAACCGTGAACAGAATATTACGATTAAGGAAACGTCAAAGTACTACTGTGACTAGTAACAGCACTAATTATATTTTTATTGTGATAAAAAAATCTCACAAAAAATGGCTGCAATTTGTCGTAAGCAGCGTAATCTTGAATTTCCTGAAACGGCTTCAGCGTGTCCGGTTTGCAACGAGTCATTTGCAATTAAAGGCACGATTCAGTATCCCCAAAACATTGAGAACATCGCCTGAATGGACTTGCTGCGACAGAACAGACAGTGCTAATATGAAATGTCTTTCACTTGAAACAAATTTGATTTTCGGCGACAATTGCTAAGATGCAGTGACGTGGCTGCAACTTTTGCCTCCCGGGGCGCGCCCTTCCTTAACGAGTTACACGGGGCACATCAACCTCAAAATAAAAAATAAATAAAATCTAGGGTGAAAAAAAAACATTTTATTAGAAAAGTAATTCGTCATTTGGCGTCCTCGATTTTTGTAGATAGGTTGCGAAATCACGCTCCCACCACAAATCTCTCTTTCATGTATTGGCAATTTATGACAAAGGGCAAAAAATACGAATCAATTATATTAGTTTTTTGACGATTACAATACTTTCTCTTTGTATAACTTCGTATACGAGAAACTAAAAGGAATCATTTTCTTCATTGGCTTTCCACGTCATTTATTTGCTTATCTGATGTAACAATTCCAAAAACTTTCTCTGTTTGTTTCAAGATCGTAGAATAAGCTTATATTTCCAATCTCTTGGGTCAAAAACTGAGGGAATAACTCTTTTTCTACTTCTCCACATAATTCTAATTGGCGAATGATCGACTTTCGCTCCGATTTCGCAGACAGAGGCGCCGATAAAAACGAGTTCGTTACACTTTCGTCGGGCGTTATTTAAATGATAATAACTTGTTTTCGCCCTCCAACTAGAGCATTCCACGGTTAATTTCCATCACAATATTTCTGAGACAATATTTTCCCATCCGGCTTCTCGGCAAACAGCGCGATATGTCAAAACAAACAGATAACGCTTCCGCGAAAAGTCTAATTTGAGATAAAGAGCGAGCAAACGCTTCAACGCTTTCGGTCCGAGCGAGATACGGACAACGGCTTTTGCATAACGAAAGTTAATCCACTTCTGATATCGTAACGGGTTACACAATCATTTCACTCTTGAAAGAACTGAGTTTCACTTTTTAGCATCTCTACGAGCTCTAAGATGTGCAGGAAATTTCGCCCGTATGCCAGCAGGAGACAACCGAGATTTATTGACGTATCCTACAAATCGTGGACATTCGCAAGGGTTCCACAAATGTTACCACGACGGAAGTAAACAAACAGATATTTTTGAAAGGGGTGAACTGCTGTCCCAGTCAGGTCGGTCTTAACCAGTTGGCTCGGGGTGCCTAAAAATGTACTATACTGATTTCAATTTTGAACCAAAAATTTATTAGAATCATAATTTTAAATACATTTAATTGAAAATATGATTATGGCTTGTAATTAGACAGACGTAGATTTTGTAATGTTACATAAACATGTACAGGGTGTCCGAGAATTGTGGGACATATTTCAAAAAATAATAAAAACCTAATAATGTTATAGGCACGTTTTTTTTAAATGAGAGAGAAACTAAAAAAGTTATTTTTGAGATAGGTAACTCGGTGTTAAGTCGTTGTAAATTTGCTACAGCGAGAGAATTCTGTACGCAATGGCTACCTATCGGCAAAAGCCGATGCTCGTTTTCCGATTTCCTTTTTTAGTTTTTCTCGAATATCTCAAAAAATATCCAGTTTTCACGCTAGATATGAATTAACAAATTAAAGAGCGTAAAATTTCCTACAAATACATGCTTTCATTTTTCTTATAGCTTTAATATTTTCTCAGATAATCGCTCTCAAAAATGGGAGATTTTCAATAATTTACGGCCACCTAGACCAACGGAATGGCGCGTTTCCTATCTGAAGAAAAAAACCTTTTTGAAACGCGTTCTCATTACAAAATATCGTAGTTGTAACATTATTAGGTTTATTTTTATTAATTTTTAAATGTGTCCCACAATTTTCGGACACCCAGTCAAAAAATAAATTCAAAAATCAGTTAAAAATAATATTCTTGAGAGACAATCAGTAGAGAAAATCCTACCTATTCAATGATCTTTTGATTATTCAATAAGGTTTTGCATTTTGATCTTTTCAGAACTAGTTTCTCATATTGGAGTATTGGACCGTCAAGGCCACAAGCTATTTACGCGATCTATAAATCTCATACCTGACAGAAAATCTTGTCTAATTTGGAGGTCTTTTAGCGATGAGCAGGTCTTCGATAAGAGTTCTTACAGTTGATTCCTCATTCATTTCATTTCCATTTTAACTTTTTTTTTCTAAATTAATTTTATGTGTTTTGATCATTGTTTTTAAACTTCTGTTGATGCAATCACTTGGAGGCTGTATTGCTTTACAAGTGTATTGTCATCGTTTATTTTTAAATCACTGCTGTTTCTTACTATACTTTTCTTTCTTTTTTAATTTAATTTTTTGTTTAGTATATCTATTATTACTGTATTGTATTATATTCTATAAATGGCTACACACTATATAATACTAAATTTTGTTATGTTGTATTAATTAATTTAATCATTTTTTCAATCATAATATTCGTTCATAACAATTTAGCAATTCATGCAAACTATTTCACATTGTTAGGGTTTTCAAAAGCAGCGACGTCGATCACATTCACTGATTCTTAATATGTTTAACGTTTTATGAAAATTGATTGCAATATATGCGCATTTATTCCGTATTGTCTTTGTTTTTCATATATCGCACAATTTTGTCCCATGATGTATGCGAGTTTACTATCGCGTAAGCAATTGAATCGTCCTTTACGCGAATCTATTTTATGCATTTCCTTCCTAGTAATAAATAAAATAATCGTCGCTTCCAACAACAGCACACCACCTGTACTCAATTTTGGAAATTTCAAAAGGAGAAAATCTCAATTTTTTCCTTGTGAAAAAACTATAGCTAGTCGGACCTCTATTTAACCTCTTTTTGCGATTTCTCCTATTTTTGGACGTTTTTCTTGGAACCAAGGAACGTTTTGCAAATATCGTAAATAACCTCAAAACAGAAGTGATTATCTAATTTAACGAAACTTTTTTTATGCTATCCAATATTTTTTCTCCCTATTTCTCAAAATATTTCTAAACATTTTCGAAACTTTCTTTCTTTTAACACATTTTATAATAGATCATGGCCATTGAAAGCTGGAAAATGTCAGCGAATCTTAACATCAAAAAAAAAACTAACAATTAATTCTTCTAAGGTGATAAGGAAGCAGATAAAAAAAGGATATTTCTAGTTAAAATTGGGTATTCCTCAAACAAGCTTACATACACTAATAAAAAAATCGATAAGGTACAAAATTACTTGTCTATCAATTCTCGTTTCAAAATCGTAAAACATATTATCTATAGAAATGTGGATGAAACTAGGTTTGAGTGGACAGGTGTGAGAAAAATAAAAACAATACCAGAATGATGGCAAGATGATAGAAGATGGAAATGATCATGATACGAAATCAACAAACCTTCATATGATGAAAGCTAAAATCTAACATTAATTTTAATATAAAATTATTTTTTACAATTGAAAATACGTATATTTTCCGGACATATGTTTTGTTTTATTCTTTGTTTTTCCTACAGATTTTCTTTTTTTGATGGGTAAGATATAAAAACAAATAGATATTAATTTACAAAAAGGGGCTAATGATTAATTACCTTTATAACATATCTTTAGTGTTTATGAATTTAAATCTGTTTTGTGTAGTTTTAAAGTAATTTTAAACGGTGATCCTCTATTTAACAATTTTTTCCATACTACGAACTTTTTCAGATTTGAGCGACTTTTATAGACAGAGATGCGAGCTGCATTATCTGAATTTTTTACACATCCAGGAACATCGGTCTCATCCTTTCTTATCGGATAATAAAAAAAGATGCAGAAATAATCGTTATTGACTGCACGAAAAATTGAATATTTCTTTCACTCTCTAAAATTTCAAAAATTGAGATAGAGTGTAATATTTGTTGGTTAATGCTAAAATAACGGAGAGTTACATTTATCAATACCTATCACAAAGGCAATGTTTGTCGCGTGGCCTGTCTTCACAGACAGATCTCTGTCATACACTTACATGAAATTTGGCACAGGTAGCAGTCTTAATGTGACTCAGCCGTGAATTTTAAAAATTTAATTAGAAAATTTTTTATTTAATGTTTTTGTTTGGTTTTAGCTGTGATTGTCCTCATTCTCAATAGCATAGGTTTCGGAATAACTGTACGACAAAATATAGGACACAATGGAAAGAGCGACATGAATTTCCATTCCTGGTAATAGTTCAATTTGAATTTCTAGCACTAATTACTGAATTTCGAGAAGATTTTTTAAAAAATAGCCAGTTTTAGCCATCAAAATGTTACTTTTTGTTTAAAGTTCATCCGACACTTCTAATAACTAATTTTTCAATTTTTTCACAGCTTATACTGTAGAACGGTTCTGTAGTTTGAACAAGAACAGTTAAATATCTTTCGTTTTTTTAATTGAATTTTTTCGGGCAGATGGAGAAGTTAATTTTTCGTGCATTTCTCCGACATTTCCTTTCAGATCAGTAGGCATTTAGTTAGTTCTCATGCGCAGGTGCACTCATTACTTTCAGAATTCAATGTTTATTTATCGATACTTCGATTATTATTTTTTTAACGTGTCTTAATTATTCATTGCCTTTTCTCTTTGCTTCGGTTATGATCAATATCCATGAATTTTTTTAACACTTGTTTTTTGGATCTAACGGCCTCAGTCGAGAGGAAAGCAGAAGCGAAAACTCAACAATATATATATGTCTGTTTGATTTGTTTTATAAGCTTATTTTATGTAATTAGTATGACTGTTTTTTTTATTTTGTTGAAGTCCAGATTCACAACGGCATAGTACGTGCTGCGTAGCTCTTCGTTAGTCAGTAAGTATATTGATAGCTGCACGCTGATGTCCAATATCATAGTTTGCTTTCCAATTATTTGATTGCGTAGGTGTTTTCGTTTGGCTATAGCCACAGAAATTCCTAGTTACGGTTCTGGTGGGGCACAAAATTACACTAGCCGGCGCTAGAATTTGTTAGGACGGTACTGGTCACAATATTCTCACAAATAAGAATTAAGTTTTCAAAAGTAATCAATAATACTTCGCCTTGGAAGGTTCTGTGGACTAACCAATAGTTTGTTCCCCAGTCATAGCATTTAAACTCTCGATATCCATGTAGAGATTGCATCTAGTATTTTCTAGTACTTAGTAATTAGTACTTAACAGTGACAGTAATCACTAAGCGATTGAAGTTTACATCTGAGATAACCAATGGTTTTCCCCAGTCGCCATTTAAGCTCGATATCCGTAGCAGAAATACATCTCGTATTTTCTCGTGAAGAATCCAACTTCGCAATACTTATAGTAATTGAAATGGCACACAAATTCCATTCTAGTTCCTTCTTTCATCGCTAAAGCTTCTGTCAGTTTCCAGTTTGACTGGAGATTATCTCTATAAAAGCTGACTTAACTATCTTCATGTATGTACGACAAAGCAAGATTAGGAAATTTGAGTAGTAATAAACAAACTGTAGTAAATTAGAGATAAATAACAAATTTATAAACGGCGGTGTTTGGTTAGAATCAAAACAGACGATATGGAATTTATTAGCGTCATGCGGGATTTGTTTGGGAACTCTTCACCTTTTAATTATTTTGGTCAGAAAACGTTGCCTCAAACGTTTAGTGATAAAATATTCGTGACAAATTAAACACATTTGCTCTTCTAAATATGATTTTCATGAATTTCGTAACTGAGAATCTAAAAAATGAATTATTTTCTGAATAATCAATTGAATGCAGTTCTGCGATCCGGCATCAACCACCATTTTGTAGACTTGATCTCTCTAGTTGGTTATACAAAACACAACTAGCCTCACAAGGTGTATGAATGCAAGAACTGATTTTGGAACAATGCGACATTCAATTTTTTTCTGTGATATTTACGAAAACAGTTGTCACTTAAACTGTGAGCAATGGAATTTGTTCTCAATCGCATAACTGCATCAGATTTATTTTTGACGATTTAAAAATGTCATACATTGGTCATTAGCGTGATGGAGTCTTTATATAAACAGTAACAGGCGATGTTACGTCTGTAGGCAGTACTAGCTAGTTTCGAAAGGGTGGTGATTGCGAGGGACGTTCCGAGAGTCATGCTTTTCACTTTCTCGTATGCAAAGAGAAAGTATTGTAAACGCCGAAAAATTCGAACTCGAGATGTTGACGGATCTCCACGTTTCAGATCTCCCCGAGTCCGAAAAATACAATTTGGGAATTATGTCTGTCTGTGAACACGATAACTCGAAATTGGATGAAATTTGGTATGTGGTCTTTAAACATAATTTGTAGGTTTCTGTGAAATTTTGGACAAAATCCGTCCAAGGGAAGTCTGCCTGCCTGCGGTCATGAGAACGCTATAACTCAAAAACTCTTGAATAGCTAGATGAATAAAATTTGGTACACAGTCTTATCGTCATGAATGTAGGTCCGTATAAAATTTTGGGCCAAATCCGTCAAAGGGTTGACTGTCTGTCGGTCCGTATAATTTACTTTTGAAGAGAATCCGTTATCTCCACGCGCATGCGTACTGAAAGAACGGAGAGGAATTTCATTACGGAGTAGCGAATTTACGTCAGTTTGTCCTTGAGCCGGTAAGAGAGGAAAATCGTTACGCATCTCTTTGAATTTCATTCTTTGCCTAGATATTTTTCAGTCACTATAACGAACAACCTTCTGATAGTCATTGGATTCTGGATAACAGTAGGTTCGAATTTTTTTAGCCGCGCGGGGGAAGGGGAAACGGCACCTTTTCGGGGAAGTATGCGAGAAAGTTTAGGGGAGAACACTCCCGCTGGTTCGTAAGGGAGCTTTTTTACAATCCGAAACATACAATGACATAACAAAATACAAACTTTTGGCTATTTTTCCAAATATCCACCACCGACATTGATACATTTGTCGTACAGTGAAATCAATTTCGAGAAACCATCCTGGTAAAAATCGGTCCCCTGCGATTGCAGGAAGTTCTTCACAACCTTAACGCCAGTTTGATGAGCATGTTCGGAAGTGACGTCCCGATAGTGCTGACTTCAATGCAGGAACCAGCGGGAGTGTTCTCCCCTAAACTTTCTCGTATACTTCCCCGAAAAGGTGCCGTTTCTCCTTCCCCCGCGTGGCTAAAAAAATTCGAACCTACTGTTATCCAGAATCCAATGACTATCAGAAGGTTTTTCATTATAGTGATTGAAAAATATTTGGGTAAAGAATTCAAAGAGATGCGTACCGATTAAAACGCATCTATCGCACACTGCTAGGTTTCACTCTTGCTATCTCAAGGACAAACTGACGTAATTCGCTCCTTTCGCGAGCACTGACGATTGCTTGTGCACGCATGCGCGTGGAGATAGCGGATTGTTTTCAATGGTAAATTATACAGACCGACAGACAGTCAATTCGCTGACGGATTTGGCCCAAAATTTTATACGGATCTACATTCATGACGATAAAACTGTGTACCAAATTTTATCCATCTAGCTATTCAAGTTGTTGAATTATAGTGTTCGCATGACTTCGGACATACAGACAGACAGACTTCCCGTTGACGAATTTTGTCCAAAATGTAACAGAAACCTACAAATTATGTTTAAATACCACATACCAAATTTCATCCCCGTAGCTCTAATAGTTTTCGAGTCACACAGACAGACATAATTCCCAAATTGTGTTTTTCGGACTCATGGAGGTCTAAAACGTGGAGATTCGTCAAAATCTCGAGTTCGAATTTTTTGGCGATTACAATACTTTCTCTTTGTATACGAGAAAGTAAAAAGGTGAAAGTCTGTTGGGGTTGTATGGCCCGACCAAGTATCTTGAGTTGAGGGGTCTTGTTATTGGGTGATAATACAAGAGCCCACATAGCAAGAGACATGAATGAACACATTCGTCGCCGGCGAGAATGGATCAGCCGGCCTACAGTCCCGATCTTGCATCATCAGACTTTCTCCTTTTTCCTGCATTGAAGGCAGCACTATCGGGACGTCACTTCCGAACATGCTCATCAAACTAGTGTTAAGGTTGTGAATAACTTCCTGCAATCGCTGGGGACCGATTTGTACCAAGATGGCTGCTCGAAATTGATTTAACGGTACGACAAAGGTATCAACGTCGGTGGAGAATATGTGGAAAAATAGCCAAAAGTTTGTATTTTGTTATGCCATTGTATGTTTCTGTTTGTAATAAAGCTTCCTTGGGAAAAAGGATGACGAAACTTACTTTCGGAACGTCCCTCGCACTTCCACTTAAATTTGGATAATATTTCCTTTCTTAAGAACAATTTGAACTGGTAAGAAATATATTGCTCGAAAAAAAATTATTCCGCTATAATTCAATCTATTTAACGTGAGAAAAGATATTTGAAGATTGAATAAATACGACGCACACAAGAAAAAACCTTATCACTTGAATTAATTTCTTTCCACTATTAAAACGGATAGTCGCGTCTATAAACTCTTTTTTGCATCTTTCAAGCTGAAAGTTACTATTTTTATCCAATTCACCTGATTATCTGATGGAATT
>BGPR01028565.1:0-19883 GCA_013235015.1 Araneus ventricosus | reverse complement strand
TTTCATCCAACAAAACAAAATGGTCACATTTCACGTTTCTACTGTTCGATAACAATATAAGCGTGTTGTGGTTTGTAAGTTCTCTCAGTGTGTCCTGGCGTAGGTAGTACAGATCGTTTACCAAAGTCCAGAACTTTCTGTGGGTTATACATGATGGTGTAGATACGAGAAAAAGGAAACCAAGTTTTAAGAGTTTGTTAAATCTTAATAGCATATTTATTTTATCCCACCAACTTCGTAAAATGTTTGATTGACAGGATTTGACAGTGTTTTATGAGTAACTGAATCTTTTATCACTCTCTTTCAGATTAAATCAAACTCATCCTGTATAAGCGGCGTAGACGAAACCAAATACTTTGATGTGCAAAGACGTTATTATACATCAATCACCACTATTTTAGTAGAAGTTTATTTTATATATAAATTTTTTTGAATGTGGTCAAACACTAGAGTTCAGAAAAAAACATTTTTTTTTAGAAAGTATAAGGCTATTTTGCATAAACGTGCTGGAAATACGTCAATGCGCAGAGCAATATCAGAGGTTTACCCGACTTAGAACGATCGCATGCGCTACCCGCCAGGAACTACCGAGAGAACTTCGGTCAAACCACAACAGACAGGCGTCATTAGAGTTCAGTCGAAAACGAAAAGTCACGAATTGTGACCATTTTGTTTATGTAGTGATGTGTTTTGCCAAGAACATGGTTACTATTCGGACTTGTTTATGACGGTCTGATTTTTTTGTATTAGAATTACTAGCAGATTGTAGAATTTTGCACGAGAGAGCTACTGAGATTCGGCTAAAACTTCCTTCATATATGAGATACCAGATTCCCTGGATGTGAAAAACGGTAAGTTCAAAATGCTATTTATCATGTTAAGTTAAATAAATGATAAATTTTAAGATTTAAGAAAACTTATTTTCGCTTTGTATATAAATACAAAGATTTGTTTCAATTTTGTGGAATTGCTGAGCTTTTTTAACCATTTTATCATGAGAATAATCTGACAAATGCATTTATCCTTAAAAAATTCTTGAAGTTGTGTATTTTTGATAGATTTATTGCTGTCATAATATGACTTGTAATTAAATAATCTTAAAAGATATCAATAGAACATTAGCTATCTGTCCGAAAAAACTTATACTCATTAACTCTACCACTATGCATTGTTAATTTGAATAAAAATTTTACAAGTTAAAATTTTTTAACGAAATTTAATATTAGAATTGCGAAAAATTATAAATAATGCATTTATAGTATTGTAGAATATTAAAGACAAAATGTGCGCGTTTTTACATTTTCATGTAAGGAGTAATTTCTTTTATAGTATGAAAATTTTGATATTTTGCCTCTAATATGAGCCAATATGGAAACCAAAAACAAAGCTTTTTTTACATAGGCCTGCATGTGAAACTGAAAAAACTATCAATTAAAAATCTCATCTATATCTAATTTGTTAATTAAATACTAGCTTCTAGTATTTTTAGAAAGTGTCAATGTCTTTGTATAGCATCTTTTATACAAATTTGCTTCAATTTTAAAAGAATCTGTATTATTTATATTTTAATATACATTTTCGATCCAAAGCAAAATATTCATCGATTTGTATAAATAAAATGAATAATTTAATCTAGTAACATATTAGTTGATACTTAGTTTAGTAAAGTTATCAAAATATTTTGATCTGTTTTAATTAACACATTTATATGCATGAAAAATTTTAAATATCTTAATATTAAAGTGAATATTTCTATTCACAATTTTATGTTGATGCTATGAACATTGGTATCATTAAAACTAAAATAATGCATGTTGTGTTATATATAAGTGGGAATCACTAGAAATGTTGTTCTTCTCAGTGCAGTAGTAATGTGAGTGTGTTTTATCTCTCAGATCATATGAATGCAACATAATTTTTAAGACTCTATCTGTAAAGGTAGAATGTTTGTAAAGCCACAAACACTATATTTTTTTTAAACACAATGCAATTGACGTACGACATGTTTATGTTTTAATTTTTAATTTATTTTATACAGAGTTAGTAGTATAAGTCAAAAAATTGATTGTTCATCAAAGTGACCACATAGAGCTTATTAATCAATCCACTAAAAAAAGAAAGATAAAAGGGACAATTTTTGAAAAATTCTTTATTCGAATACATTTATTTCATTTTTAAGTGTAAAATAATGAATTTTTTGTTTTATATTTTTGAATTGTGGATAGGATTAAATGCCTATCATATGGAATCTGGCAGAAATGCATGAATCTTTTGGTACTATCTTTAAATCTTTGTAGACTGCCTTTGATTAGATTAATTACGCACTAAATATGACTCATAATTTTAAAGAGAAGTTAATGGAACCTTTTCTTTTCAATCTCCATCAGAAAAAACTATTATTATATTGCTATGATGTATTGTAATTGTCAAAAGTAATTTAGAAGTTAAGATTCTTTTATCGGTAATATTATTAAGGGAATACAGCTGCAAATTATAAATAAATACATATATTATTACATACCAAGTATAGTATCAAAAATAATTCTAGTATCTATCATAGTCATCCTATGCAAATTTCAATCTTTAAGAATATCTTTATTTTATTGTTGTACTTTACTAACATACTTTTTCCAGATCCAAATTAAAAAAATTGGTGCTCGATTTGTAGAAATAAAATGTAGGTAATCGTTTTAATAAGTTTTATAAACCAATATTAGCTAGTTTAAGTTATCAACATATGTTGATCTGTTTATGTTTAAAACACCATAATAAGAAAATAACTCGAGAATGGTTTGAAGGTAATATTTAATCACTAACATTCATGTATTGCAGAAGTGGCCTTAAAAAATAATTGTGTATATGTTATATAATAAAATGGGATCTACAAATTGTGTTTGCTTTTAAGGCAGTCTCAATGCCTTGATCTTTATGGATCAAGATAGTTAGTCATAAGTGAAATGCATTGACTTTTGCAAGTTGTCTCCAAAAAAGTGTAAAATATCTTATATTTAGAGAAACTTCTATTATTATGATTCATGAACTGACATCATACTCTTTTTGTATTGAGTGTTCAATATATGATTAGATACTGAGGCAGTTTTTGAATGCACAAATAAATTTTGAACTCCTTTGTATATTTTACAATGAGTCAGTCTAAAGTTATTACACTCTTGGTGCTAACAATATTTATATTTAAAAAATTTTTTGTCTTTTTATTATTCCATAAAAGTTATGGTAATTCTAAAATGCCAAATTGTGATGCACCCTATCTAATCAGTTCCAGAATTTATCTGATTGATGTTATAAGTTTTGGAGACGCGAAGAAAATAGGTTTTTCTTATATATTTAATAGATTAATGGAAAACTCTCATTAATGTGTTGAATTAAATGCCTCTTATAAATAATCTTCAAATTTAGAAAATCATAGTTTTAAAATACTTTTTAAATGGATATGTTAGTAAATCTGACTTAAAATGGTCCAACACAATATTTTTAAAAAACTTTTTCGACAAATTGATGAATAGTATGTGTTTTTTGTATAATTATAATTTATTGTCATGTAGAGATGATATATGAAAAAATTTCATTGTCTGCCAGCAAAGTGCCCATAGAGCTTATTTTTATAATCACCTGGGAAAACAGATGAGGGGAGAAAATTTTTGAATTTCTCCTTTTGTTCTGAATAATGATTAAACCTCAAATCAAAATTATGAACAACGATCAGAAATAACTAAATTCTAAAAAGAAGTTGAAATGATGTTTATATTTAGTAATTTGATATTTAAGATATCTTTGATGACTTTTTTGTCAAATAGTTGCAAATATCCTTCTCCAAAAACGAAAAATTCCTTATATTATTTAATCAAGAACTATTTATAATTGAAAATTTTCTACTGGCTAATGTGTAAAGTTTGTGTTAAGGATCATTCCATTATGTCTTTCTTGGTTTATTTTATTTGCACCTTCATATATTGTTTTTTATACTATATGAAACAAACCACTGTGGTTTCTAAGGTGTGTTCTTAGAAATGTATATTTGTCAATATTTCGTAATTCAATGTGTTTATTCAATAAAATAATTTGAGATTATTTTGAGTATTTGGTATTTGTTACAGCATCTTGGTTCAAAAACAAAAAAAGGTATATAATTTTTTTGGGTGAGTTGAAAAATTGGAAAATTAATCTACAAATAAATTTCCTGAAAGGAAATTACATTCCATCAATTTTTTATCTGGAATAAAAATGACTCTGCATTCATTAAAAAATCATTGTTGTTTTGAATATTCTGATAGAGACAGAGCAATATTAACTTAATCAACAAAAATCTATTTCCTGCAGAGTTTTAAAAAAAATCACAAATGAATTTTCTGTATCCTGAATAAAAATTATTTTGATCTTATGTTATTGTTGAAGTTTTAAAATATTTTGAAATAGATATTATAGAATTAATATAATCAATAAAAATTAATTTCCTTCAGTTTAAAAAAATTATGATCTGTAATAACTTTTCTAAGGAAAAAAAAATATTAATTTCAAAAATATTTTATACTTCTTAAATTATATATCCACAATTTGTAAATAATTGATATTCTACAAAGAAACGAATAAATTATACTAAAATGATATTTCGTATTTTACTTTTAATCTCTGTATTAAAGAAAAGGTCAATTAGTAAAAAAAAAACTCGTTAATTTAGAATTATATGATTCGGCAGGAAAATTAATAATATATCAAAATAAATCGGCTATTCTTAAAGTCAAAAATCGTTGAAAAACGAGCTAAAAATACAATAAAAAACACGCATTTGTCATACGATGGGTATTGATAACTTACTATTGTTTACATCGTTGCCATGACGATGGTAACGACACTGTGACGTCAGAGTGTGTGACGTAGTCTAGTTAGTTCCTGTGGGCTACCACAGGTGGCGTACTGTCTATGTAGAATGCAATGTTAATCAAGTTGCCATTAACGCCTATGGGAGTGAAACCTCTGTTTCTCTTTCTCTGTGGGTAAATACAAATTAGAGGTTTGGTATTATAACTAACATCCGGTAAGGAGAAAATTTTAGGATTGTATTACTATTATTTTCTCATGCGATATCTTTTGTCCACAGAGAAAAAGTTTCCTATAAGAGTTCGTTGAACTTTACCGGATGAAGATCATGGAAGTTCAACATATACAAGTTCCAAATTTTCAAAATTCAATTCTAAAAATTACCGTTCGCGATTATTATGCGTTGCTGTGTAATGCATGAATCAAAGCCCAACGAATGATGCAGGTACTCGAGCATAGAATACGTTTAATGTGAGTTTCAAAACTTTTTAAAATTGTGTTTTAAATGAAACATTTCTAGCAACTCATTTGTAAAATATCAGCCGATTGTTTTAAGATGCATAGCACTATCTTCTTTGATAATCCCTGTCACATTTGAAAATTAACGTCTTTTGGAATAATTCTGTTTTCTCCTAAGAACTTTCATAATTTTGCATTTCTATATATTATTTGGGAAATAGTTTGAATTATATTCCAAGCAACTATTTGTAAGCTTTATTTAATATTATAGATTATTTATATGTGTTGTTGAGTTATATACATGGAAGTTCGATCATTTGAAACTGACAGAGATAAAAATAAAAGTCGATTTATTGAAGGATTCGAATTGAGAAATACTGTGCATCTCTTATCTATCCAGTGGTCGCGACAAAATTTTACACAAAATGAGGGGACAGAAATGAAAGTAGTTTTCGAATCACTGCATTTATGTAATGACTCTTTCTGTTGACGAATTTTTTTAAATAAGTGAACTTTGATAAGTTTGTTTAGTCCATGAAATACATTAATTCTCTGCCATCATATCAACAGGGACGTTTAAAAATTTTAAATGAGATTGAATTCCTGAATCATAAATTCCATTTACCTGAGACGATGATTATTAAAAATCAACAATTTAAATTCCCATAAAATTCAACAGAGCTGCGAAATTGGATTTTTAGTAGTGTCGTCCACATTTTTGTACCCTCTTCCATTCTGCCTTAGGATTGTCTATTGTTCGATTTTTATGAAGTAAAATTGGGTTTCTCAAAAATGTCCTAGCGATTTCTTCCTGAAACCCATCATTTAAGTTTCTCCAGTGAACAATTAAATTTTTAAATATTAAAGATTATGTATATGTTACATAGGGGCATACGAATTTTAGAAAGCCTTAGGTGGGGCATGGCACAAAAAAGTTTGGGAAATACTGGATTAGTCAGGAAAGACCCTGTTTTTGATATTAAAAAATGTTTCCGTTTGATGTGTAAGTAGGTCATTATGGAAAATGGTAAACTAAATTTATTTTAAAAGAATAGTTTCTAAAGAATAATCCATCCAACATTTTATCACGTGTAGACTGTGATAATTTGTCTGGATGAAAAAGATAAAGTTTTTTATGCTCTTATATTTATATTGTTTATGTGTTTGTTTAAGATATTACAAGTTTGGAGTGGCCGGATTTTTAGTCCGAATTGAACCTGGTATTTCCCAAGATCCCATGATGAAACAACGGTTGAGCATGTATTGGACATACTCGAGGGACGTGTTGGAGTGAACCGTTAGGTCTATTCCAGAACTTCGGATAGCACTGACTCGACATAGGGACGACCTACTGAAGAAACATCTGGGTAATTTAGTGCTGAGATACCTTTATGTTGTAATGATTGTTTTGGAGCACATTGCAAGCTACAACCTATTATCGTAAGGAAAAATCAGGTGGTTCTAGTTTTTCTAAATGAGACGTGTTTTCTCCCTTTGTTTCATAGAGCATTTTCTTTATTTTATTGGTTACTATGGTACAGTACCGCATTCTTTATCTGCACCTTTCTTGTATTATACCGATTTTATGTTTATAATAAGTTTTTTCTGTCTTCTCCACTTAATTCGTACAAAAGCTCAGTATTCCTAATATATGGACTTGACTATGTAATATGCTAAAATAAATATATATTTCCTAATCTACATATTTATTTATTAACACTGACCCACTGAGAGTATAAGAAACAAGTGTTTCGTTGTATAAAAATTAATGAAAATTCAAAATAAATGAGTAATAAATATACAGTCATCAAAAATAACTACAGTAGAGTCCCGCTAATCCACACTAGATGGGACCGAAATCTGACCGGATCACCAAAATTCGGGATTAAACGTAATTTGTCTTAAAATGCACGGAATACTAGTTTTTATGGGAAAAACTAAAAAATCTATGTTTTTCTTATAAATACATACAACGTTTCCTACAGATTAATTTTATTTTTAATACTACTCTAAACGTAGACTTAAGTTATTAACTTGCGAACTGATATAGGATTAAAAAATCGAAAAATCCCATCAGGATTGTCCGGATGACTCGTAGCCGGATTACCGAGACTCTACTGTAATTTTAAATTGCTGTTCTTCATTTATGTGAATGATGCAATTAATTATTTCACTTTTCATATAATAAATTACTAAATTATTTTAGCGGTATAATTTTCCTCCACCTCCTATAGTATACCTATTTCTACAATGAGGATTCTTTTCACATTTTAAAGATTTATAACAACTCATTTTAAATCATTTTACATATAAATACAGTTGGGCAGCAGCATATCGATTCTAATGAAATTAAAGAATCCCAATTTCATTTATAACACAAAATAAAATAATCCCTATTATACCTTCTATTTTCGATTGTTGTTTACAGTGTTTGATTTCCGAATATGGTTTTGATTTTTCAGCGAGTTCAATTGAAATATTCATACGCGAAAGACTTGAAAATAAATTCATTAAATTTGCATTACAGGTAAGTAAATGGTTACCGGTATTTAAAATATTTATAATGCTGGTAATTATTTTTATTTTTCATTTAATTTATTTAAATTTATTCCTAATTCTAAGAATGAACTGTATTTCAAAAATTGAGTTAGAACAAGAAATAAATATTAAAGTGGAGAATCCTATGAGATTGTTAAAGCGTCACTATCTGAATTTGAAATGAGTTTGATTAAATTTTTTGAAAGTGATCACGAAATTATTAGCAATTATGAATTACATTTTAATCTACAAAAAAATGCTTAATTTAAATAATAAACTGACAAACTGCAACCGTATTCTTTCCACAGTTATTTGCATTCAAACGCTGTGGGTCGAATGGCACCTTTTATTTGAAATAGCTTTACACAAAATCTTGGCAAAAATAGTGTTCATGATGTCACTACGTCATGTATGTAGTGTCAAACGCCGCGTTAAAGTTTCTGCTTATAAACAAATTACTCGAGTTCAAAGAGTCTCGGATGACGAACTGAGTCTCAAGTTAAGAATATACAAAATGTCAAAAATCAAAACTATTCATATGTCAATATGAAAATGTGTTCTGATATCTGTCTAAATAATGTAAGAATGTGGAATTCTTCAGGAAAGGTCAAAACTGATTGCCATGTGTTTATCATTTAAAATGATTGCCATGTGTTTATCATTTAAAATAATTGCCATATGTTTATCATTTAAGATGATTGCCATGTGTTTATCATTTAAAATAATTGCCATTTGTTTTTCGTAATACAGCATCACGTAGAAGACAATTAATAAAATAACATATAAAATGGCTAAGTGAATCTGAGAACAGTGCTTAGAGAGAAATTGAGAAAAAGCTTTCTTCCTTTTTATGATTGCTGGCTATTTACATTCATTTATTAAATAATACATAAACTAGTCCATATGAACATCCAATGACATAGAAAATAGCGATAAACCGGTGGAATTAAATGGCCAGCATTCATTTGTAAAGTTAATAGTTTTAAAATTCGAAACGAATTTTCCGTACTATTAAATACAATGTACAGGTTCATATAAATAATAGTGTTCTTTTAATGTGGCTGTATCCTGGCCCTTATTCAGAAATCTGTGCCTCTTTCTGTGATAGCAAGTGGTGTAATTTTAAATGTTAATACATCTGCAATATGTGGGGAAATTGCACCACTCTTTTAAAAACAAAAAATCTTTTATAAGATTTAAATTCATGAACCTTGCTGTTTCTTTCAGTTGAGGATTCTCTGGAGTTTTCTCAAAGGTTGGCAGAAAGCCTGCTAGCCTAAAAGTTTCAAAATATTCTGGAAGTCAACAACTCTTTACCCCAAATCTGTACAAAAACAGAATCTGATGTATTCAGATTAGGGTGATTTCGAGTAATGTTTGTCTGAATTTCTTTGACGGAACCAATAAAATGTTGCCACTGGTGTTAAAAAGAAATGGTTCGAGTCTGAGGTCTATCAGATAACGTTAAGATCTGCCTTTTAAAGGCAAAATAGTAAAAAAATAGCTCTTCGTCTCAAAGCATTGAGAGTCCTTCGCTACAAAATGAGAATACTTTATTCCAAAAACCTTTGACTTATGATAAAATACTTTAAACACATCTTTTAATTCAGCGGATCAGACTCCTGTTTTCAGTTTTCACTCAAACAACTTGTATGAAAAACGTTCATATCGGAAGATATCCGGTTTTTCCGAGTATTGGACCTGAAAATTTGATATCTAAAAATAAAGTGATATTCGCCTAAGTTCATAATTTTTTTTATGTTTTTCTGCACTTTTTCAGTTATTTAGCTTCAAATAATTCTAGTAAAATGCCTTTTTAAAATAGGTTTTCAACTATTGACTTGAAAAAATATATAAATAGATGATGTGGGCGACAAACAAAGTATTAATGAATTTAAAACTTTCGACATCGTTCTCTACAAGTACAAGGGCTTTACAAATTTTCTGATTGGTTATATACATCATCCCCCCCCAATAACTTGTCATCTAGTGGGCAAGTAAGTTCACACTAGCACTATTGGACACAGTTCAATTTACAATAAATGCCGTGTTCAATTATAAACCATAGATGCTGCAAGGTTCACACTCCAGGCAGTTCTACTTTTTTTTTTAGCAAAAAGCTGATATACCTACAAAACTTCCGAAATATTGTGCTGCGAAGCTTTAAAAACTTCGCGAGGAGTTGAGAAAACTCTAAAAGGACTGACAGGGTAGTGAAAAAACTAAATAAAATTGTTGTTGATAATGAACAGGTAAGATTTAAGACAGCTGTAAATGATCCCGATCAGAGAGTGGAGAAAGTTGCTAAAGGCCAGGGGTGTTGTGTAATTGTCACAACGTTGAGGGCAATATTCTGTATTTTTTTAACAATTTCGGTCTTGTTAGTATTAACTAGTAAGTCTTTAACCATTATTTGTCGTGGTTTCTCTTCTGCCCTGTCAGATATGATGTATCCACGGTATTCTGTTTATCCATATAGTGAATTCTTCTTCGGTTGCAACTGCTTGGATGAATATCATATTGATGATAAATTTATTTTTCTTTTGTTTTAGGAAACTTCGTTGGGTTCTTGTTGTATTAGGTTCTCGTTGCTTGTCATTTACAGCTTAATTCCTTCTATTGCCCTTATAATGATTATAGACTCTCGTACTGTCTGTGAATTGTGATGTACACGATCCAAAAATCGTTGAAAATGTCTACAGTTGGATATTTAGCTAACAAATTAGTTACTTTTTGATAAAAGGTGCTCGCTTAAAAAGGATTTTTCTAAGTTTGAATTAGATTTTAAAATTACAAATGAATCGATTTTTAACATTTTCCCTCAAAATCTTCGGAGCGTATTATTGCTTAAAAACAATTTCTAACGAATTTAAAACTAAGAAAAAACTAGTATTTAAAAGATACAAATTTGATTTAAGTTAGATGTTTTTCATATTTTAAATTGCATGTTCTAAAATTCGTTACATTTCAATTGTAACGGCTGATTCTATCAAGACGAACGAATCTGGACTAAAACATCAGCATGGTTTCGGGTAAGAGATTTAAATCTTTTTTCACTTCTTTCCTTGGGTTTTTCTCCTGTTTTTCTGGTATTGTTGAAAGTATGATATGGTTATTTTCGGTTGTAAATTATTCGCTTTCATTTCCTGATTTCTTTTCCCCGTTTAATTTTAGAATAGTTTTGAAACCATCTTTTTCGTCTTATTGCAAAGTACAATAAAGGACATTATTGCATACTACAATAAATAACTAATTAATAATCTGGAAATTCATTTGCCAAGTGCGTGATGCAGAAATCGTTCTAAACGTTCTACAGTTGTATACATAGCTACCCAATTTGATATATAGTTACTTTTACGGTAGTAGGTGTTCACTCAAAAGGGATTTTTTAAGAGATGGAATTGGAGGTTTATTTGATTAAAAATGAATCTATTCTTAACGTTTTTCATCACAATTGTAGGAGTACATTATTGCATAAAAGAATTTCTAACCACTTTAGAACTAAGAAAAGTTAGCATTTAAATTATACCAATTTTATTGATGTAAAATGTTTTTATAATTTGAATAGATAGATCATTTCAAATTAGTTTCAAAAATTGTTACAATTTTGTAACAATTTTTTTCCCTTATTTAACTGCGGGCAACTAGATTGCAAAAACAATCAATGTAAGTATTTAATAGCTCTCCTGCGACTAATCAAAAATGAGTATTTGATTTCTCAGTTTACTTCTAAGTCATGCCTTAACAAATTTGAAAACAAGAGATGTCCTTTTAAACACGATATTTTTTCTAGGCTCCCATATTTTCTTTAATTTGCATGTTATGAAAATCGTTACGCTCCGAATGTAACGGCTGATGGTAGCAAAATTAAAGAATCTGGCCTAAAACATCAGCATGGTACGATGTTCTGGGTAAGAGATTCCAAACTTTTTAATTTTTTTTTCTTGTTTCTGCTCCTGTTTTCATTGGATTGTCGAAAGTATATTATACTTATTTTCGGTTGTAAAATATTGTCTTTAATTCCTGCTTTCTTTTCCCGTTTCGTGTGGAAAGCTCTTCTAATCTATTAAAATATACAGTTAAAGAGGTCCCAAGACCTTCTCACTTTGTTTTCAGTCTCACCATATCGAAGATAGTCTGAAAAACGATAAAGCTCAAAATGTATAATTAAACCTTAAAAATTTTACCGCACGCTGGGCAAAAAAGATTTTAAGTGAAATATAGGAGGAAAGTAAATTCCTTTTAAAAGAATCGGGATTAACTATCAGGGACTTTCGCATCTACCTGATGTTTTTACGGCTATCGAATAAGAGAATCATAAGAATCACGTTGGGTTTTAAAGAAACAAAACTCTTTTATTATACGATACCGAGACATATAGTGTGCATAGCGCTAAGACTCGCCATTCTTACATAGAAGTGATATAGAGACTATAATTATATGCCCAAGATTTTATATTCGTTTCAATTTATTGTTTTGCCAACAATTACAATACAATTAGCTTTATAACGATACAAATGCAACACAACATGTAACAAAAAATAATGAAAAAAAGCCAGGCTTATAATACACAAATGTAGATTTTTTTAAAAGATATACGTCACGCCTTTGGTGATAAAAAGTTTCCCATAAACACTTCATATACTATATGTTAGAATTAAAAGGAATGGGTACATTCCTGGGGAGCAATATGTTTTAACAAAATGTTTTCACCCTCATGTGATATTTGTTTGAATGATATGAGTGGATCATGTGGAAATCTTCAATAGATATCAAAACCATTTGCAATGTGTTTATAATGTAAAATGATGATTATTTGCTTACTCAATAAAAGCATCAAGTAGAAGACTATTAGAAAAATAATAGAGAAAATGGCTGAGTGAACCTGAGAACAATCGAGTGGAGCTTAGAGACAAAAAGAGAAAAGACTGTGATAAAATTTTCGAGTTTTTCTTCCTTGTTCTTATTGATGTCTATTCCGATCCAGTTAATAAATGATTCCTAAATTAATGAATGTATAAAGAAGTACAAAATAGTGATGCACTATTGGAATGAAAGAGCCAGCATCCATTTGCAAAGTTAGTAGCTTTAAAATTCTACCCTATCCAATCTTCAATTTTATTTATTTCATATTTAAAAGACGTAGCTTTATCCTGAACCTTTTATGTAAGAACGACCTATCTTATAAATATATTATTTCTTTTGATCTATGCATTTGAGAATAATTCAGTAGTCACGGAATTCCTGGATTGCATATTTGTATAAGAGATCTTTATAACCGGATGGTGCCTAGAGACAAGAGGAGAAATGGCAGGTATGAAATTTTCGATTTTTTATTCCTTAGACTTATTGCTGTCTATTCTGACCGGTTATTAAATGAATTCTAAATTAGACAAAATAAATATATAAAGATGTATAAAATAGTGATAAACCACTGGAATGAAAGGGCCAGCATTCATTTGCAAAGTTAGTATCTTTAAAATAACACCCTCTCCAATCTTCAATTATATTATTTAATATATTAAAAATGTGTCTTTATCATGAACCTTTTGTTTAAAATAGATCGGTCTTATAAATCTACTCATTCGACTTTCGATTTTATTCATATTTCATTCTATCTACGCATTTGCCGGTGATTCAGTAGTCACGGAATTTTCGCTTTGCATATTTGTATAAGAGATCTGTATAATGTATATACTTGGCACTTCATAAATTGAATCTCTTTAACCCTATCTTTACAAATATGCCTTGAATAAGAACTATTGCAATAAATATGACCATTTTAGTCAAATGTGCCCCTTCCAATAATGCTGTAGGTGACAAAAACAGCGTTTATTCAGTAAAATTATACACATATATACGATACAATTAAGAACATATTTCTATGAGGAGAGCACAAATAATAAGATGTTTTTAACCTAAGAGGCCAACAGCAAAGAATCATCTATATTATGCAACTTTTACCGATCTCACTGTTCTTCAAAAAATATATAAAAATAGAACACTAGTGAAAACATAGATGGCAGCGCCATTCCTTAAAGAATGAGAAACCAGGAATTCAAATATTACAACTCTTGTGCATCTTCGAGTTCAAATTTTATAAATCTGTACGTCTTTCTGTGGTAGCAATTGTGAAACACTTACGTCGTGTTATACTTTACATTAGGTTGGGTGATACTGTATCAACTTGATATTTTGTATCAGGTACGCAAAATTATCAGATACACCTAAATGATACAGACCAAAAGTATCAGTTCTCGGACTCGAATGATAACGATAAGCAATCGTTTCCGTCGCGTTCCTTTCGGTCGACTGATACGAAGTATCATATAATACATTTTGTATCATATGATACTTGTATCATGTTGATATCAGATTGATACAGTTCCAGGTTGGGGATTGCTTCACGCTTCGCGTTTTCGGTAGAGGAGTGATGATGAAGTGCATGTGGCTTTGGTTTTGAAGTCATGACGGGTGGGGAGGGGGAAGAGAGAAATATATAGTTAAGTGTATCGGAAGGCGGGATTCCCGAGCTGGGAGTGGTATGTTTGGGATTGATATGTAATGCATTAATTTTGTGGAAAAGATACGATAGGATTTCACCATCATGCACCCGTGCAGGAACATCTCGATCGAGAATGATCCCCGAAGTAGGTAGGTACTTTCTTATTAAAGAACGATTATAACAGTGGCGAGAAGAGAGGTACAATTTTCTGTATTTAAAAAAACTAGTCGGAAAACATTTTTGCATGATTGTGACATCCGTTCCATGAGAACTCATCTTTTTCGATAGTGGTATTGATCTTAAATGACAAAAACCAAGATTATCTTCTGTCAAAGTAAAAAAAATTAGTTTTTTAAAACTGTAATTAAATTATTTTTATCTCTCTCTTTAACTCTTTTGTTGCTGTATCTTGCATGTTCACAATTTTATACTTTTGTTAATATACCTACTTCCCTCTTTTCTTAATTAAAGAGAAATTTCACGGTTTTTGTTTTAAGTTGTTCATATTAAACTCTATATATTAATAAACGTTTAGCTTTAAAAACTATTATCTCCATCACTTCCAAAATTACTCGTTAATTTTAGCTTTAGTTGCTAATTTTAATTTTGTACATATTTCATAAAACATTTTTAAAAAGTAAAGACTTTTCTAAAACTTAAAAGACTGATAGCAACAGTTTAATTTGTTATTAAGTATTTCATCGTATATTTATATTTTAAAATATAAATATTTTCTTTTTAATTATATTTTTTAAATCACTATATTCTGAAAATTCTATTCATGTTCAGCATTTAATTTTTATGTTCAATTTATTTTACTAATAATAATTCTATTGATTGAGTTACTTATTTGTTTTGAATAAAGAAATGCTTAAAGCAAAATATATTTATTTAATCATAGAAAATCCCATCAAATTTATATACTTAATAAACACTGCAGGAAAAGGTAAAAAAAAAAAAAAATGCGTTAAAAATAATTTTATTCTAGGCAATGATAAGAAACAATATATATAGGTAGTTTAAATACACACACACACATAACACATGCTAGCATTGCCAAGGCAGAAATCTCGTATCACTACACGATTGCCTACCCAGTTCCGTACCGACAGGAAGGGGTCGGTTATCGTCTGTATCAGATACAAAAGTATCAAGTACAAGCGCGTATCAGTATTAACTTGTACCTGATACAGCAAAACCTGGTATCAACCCAACTCTACTTTCCATGTTGCAAAATTTTCATTATGATACAGCTGAAATTTTCGAGTGACACACCAGTTTAAATATAGAATAAAATTTGATATAAAATTTAATTTTTTGCCCGCGCTGAATCCAACTTCATCTTCGCAGTTAAAAATTTAAAGGCAGGCTGACTGAAAGTATGCTAGCATAGTGAATAATATATGAATTTGATCTCAGCAATCGATCTCTTTGGAAACGGTAGTTTAAGAGACCTAATCTCCGATGAGGATTCATGCCTAAAAGACTATCGTTATGGGGAAAAATTTTTAAAAAGCCCGTTAAGTCTAGGTTCATACCATAATAAGGGACTGAGCAATCGCCGATGTTGCCTAAAATCCTGAGAATAAGGCTGAAACTCTAACGCCTGTTGTTGCTAATAGGATATATGCTGAAAATGTTATTGAATCAATTTCAAGCCTGAGTGTTGACAAAAAATATAAATAAATTGATGATTTTCACTTCAAGCTGGATCTTTTAGCTTTGTTTGTACACTTGCGACTACCATATTTTATTCTATAATGTTAAAGAAAATTCCTTGTCCATATTTTTAGTTCTTAAAAATCATCTGTGCTTGATAGTATAGAACTTTATCAAAGAGATTTTCTTTTCAATTAAAGCCCAGTAATGTTGATGGATAACAAACTATTTTTTTTTACCAAAAACCCTACTTAAAATAAAATAGGACTTTTTAAAAGTATTTTTCCCATGTTTTATTCAAGAAATGGAAGTCAAAAAAATTTTAAAATCATTTTATAAAAAATTGGGCCTTTAAAAGTTAAAAGAACGTCTTTTGAAATTCCTTTTTTATTTGCCGGATTCTTTCTTTGCATGGATATTTTCCTTTTGATTAGAGTTTTTCCGTTTTCATTTTTTCTTCAATTTTTTTCTACTTTAGTCTTCGTCTCCTTAATATATTTCCTAATTAAGATCGAAAACCCACTTTTTTAAACGATATCTTATGTAAATAAGATACATAAATTTCATTTTTGTTGTCAACTGCTGTGGCATTTTAAAATACGCATTTTAAGGAAGTTGGACGTTAATCATTTTTCCTTGTGGAATTTTACATTTCTACATTTTACCAGATTTATTGAAAAGCAATTTGATTCATGATTTCCACACAACCTCTTTGGGTAGTGCTGAGGTTTATAGAATGCTAAATATCATAAATGTATTTTATTTAAATTATATGGAATAATATTTCTCCGGTTATAATTCTTTTATCATTATAAGTAGATAAATGAAATTTTGTGTTAATTCAAAAAATTTGCTATTAATAACAAATTATAATTTCTGATTTATATTTTAGATATTAGGATAGAGTTTTGAGACAATTTTCAAGTGATTTTTGTTAAGAGCTTTTGACATATGATGTGGTGGCATTTTAATGCATTCCTTACTGAAATTGTTTGTTCCTATTTATGATGAAAGCAAGGAAAAACATTTTAGGATGTGCAAGCTTTTGAAGTCAAACATTTAATTTGTAATCAAATTGAACAGAATGCAGATTAATTAAAGGCGCTGTATGCTGGAATTTTCCTCCTCGGCAGTCTCTGTCTTACTCTTATTTAAAATAAAATTAATATCAGCTTACATAGGAGAACAATCCACCCACTAAATTTGTTCAATAACTGTTATACTTAACATTGGTCTGCATCCAACAATCAGCAACACGATTCTACTGAAGATCCGTCGTTTACTGGGCCTGTTGCACCTCAAATCATATGTAGGGGGCCGAAATGTCCTCCCGCTGGTGTGGTGCGGAAGGTTGGAAAGAGAGGGTGTCAGATCAGGCTTCTTCCTCGTCATCAGACCGTGGTTCAAAATTTCGAGTTCCGTCCTAGAATAGCCCTAGTGTTACTTCAGACGTTAATAAAACTAAACCAAAAATCTACATAAACCAAAGTAAGCGAATATTACGAGGGTGCTAAACAAGAATCTGACAATAAAAATTACAATTTGATACAGTTTTCGAATTTTCAAAAATAAATGGTCTCCATCTGCATGCAATCCTTTGCATTTATTACATTATTGCTTATATATTTATTATATATATATGGCACTTAATTCGCTCTTCTTTCTGGTATTATTCTTATGTCATTTCGTCAGCCATGGAATTCTCCTACTTGCCTTTCATAGTTCGGTCAGCAGCTGCTAAATTTCAATTCCAATCAGAGATTGCATCCTTTTGCCCATGTCACATCTGTTCTCTTTCTAAAATTGGGCATTATAGCCATTTGAAAGATTTACTCGTATTGTTTTCTCCAGTTTACCGTATTGCACTAGATGCCCTACAATATTGATGCGATATCTTTACGATATTGTGTGGCGTTTAAAATATCATGGCAGCATCGTGGAGATATCAAAAAATATCATGTGCAAATATGGTATCAGTATAAGTGAGTGCTTTTAAGAAATGCAATTACTTCTATGCAAGAAATTTAAGAGACATAACGATGTCTTAATAGCTAAAGTGTTTCCTTAAAGGTCTGTTAATTTTTTTTGTTATTTAATACATTATTGCTATTCGTTCTTAAGTAACAAATAATATTGTAATTTTGGAGCATAATTTTGCATTGTGTTATTATAAATAAAAAATAAATGAAACTGATATCTTTTTAGACCTAAATAACTTTTTCATGCATATATATCGATATGTTGCAATTCATCGGCAAGGTATGAAGATTACGTTGAGGGTTAGGAACTAAAAATTGCATATTGAAGTGATTTCACATATTTTTGTGAACTTGGAGGGAACGTGCCATCAAAGATTGTGGACCGATTTTGATAAAATAAACTTTTTTTACTCTTAAGAAGATCAGTACTTAGCAGCTAATGCTAAAATAAACAAATAAAGTAAAATTTAAGAATTACGAAACATTTTCAGAAACAATCGATTTTTGTCAAATTTTATGATTTTCAAAGCCGATGCTCGAGCGGAAGATATTGTGAGGTTTTCCTTTTGCTCTGTTTTCCCACAAGAACGGACCACCTACGAAGTCCCTAAAGCATCTAGAAGGAGCGCGTAAGAGGTCGTAAAAAAGGACCATACACGCAGTCCGGTGTTGCGTAAGAGCCCGAGGGTTCGGAGAGACGGTCTCCATATGGTTTTCAGATCCCACAAGGAGCCGACAAAGAAACAGTTACGTTTCGACCATTTCCAATGATGAGCCTTGAAGGGAAGTGGATGCTTGCGGTTGGAGGATGTGGTCAGCAGCCAGACAAATCACTGAGATTGAATTTTTCGGCCACTCCTTTGGGGGCTCGAAAGTGAGGTTTTAAGAAGTGAAGACGGAATAAGGAAAAGAGATCAGGGAGGTTTTTCGAGATCGGATGATTGATGAAGATTAAAGTCAGAATCTCGACGCTTCGAGTTCTGGATTTGTTACGGGCGTTTTGACGCCGTGAAATTTTAGCCAACCTTTTGGCTAAACTAGCTCCTTTGGTGAGCTGCAAAAACGCATCATAGCATTCCTTTGGGAAATTGCTGGAAAGGTAGCGAGCGTTTGTATACCTCGCTGATAAATACCGACCTCGGTAACTTGCATAACCCTTTGGTGGTTTACTTCGTTTCATTGAGCGTCCTATTACCTCAATTTCCTCTTCCGGCCATCGGAAAGTACTGAACTCGCCCTGAGTTGAAACCCATTGACTGAGCTTTATTAGTTTCCTGAATCGATTGCCTATCGATTGCTTACGAGTGACTCACCCTGATAACTGCGACTAAGTCCAGTTACGAACATTTTGACTCCCGCGATTTCATCCGCAACTTATGCAAATCTCTTGAATATGTAATCCATGTGTAAATTTATTGTACATATGCCATTACTCCAGAAACATAATTAAATTTTAATGTGCTGTATTTCTGTGTCTTGTTGATCTCTGATCGGACCCCGGTATCACTGGGCTAAGACCTTACAATATTGATTAACTTCCTTACTTTTATCCTCGTTTAACTTCTCAACCACTCGCAACTTTTCCGCGGTTTAGTGAGATGACAAAAAAAAAATGATTTTTTTTCGGCTCACCCTACTGGACTTTTTGTATGGGGGAAAAACCTTGACAAAGTTCCCCAGCCTCAACCACTAGACCGATTTCGAGATTTTTTATTTCGTACTGAAGCTTATGAGGCCAAGATATGCACCCTGCTAACCAACATCCTCCATTTTTGATATCATTCTGTATTTATGGATCTGAAGGCCTCATGCAGAAATTCGTGACAAAGTTGTACAAAACATTACAACTCGATGAGGTTTATTCAAAAATTTTATAATTTTAAAGAAAGTTGTTGTCTTTAAAGAAT